>BLSH010153469.1:2497651-2507800 GCA_018402905.1 Glandirana rugosa
CCCATTAAAGTGAATGGGACTGTCGGTGAGTCAACAGCGGGTCAGAGATGACAGCTGCTCTTTAAAAATTATGATTTAAATCAAGTTAATTTAAATCAAGCCTTTTTACTATAGATTTAAAGCATGATTTAAGTCAACTTGATTTAAATCAAATTCACCCTGCCATAGACCATACTACTTAGGGCACAAGCCTCTGGAATTTTTCCTCCCTCCTTGTTGCCTCACCCACCCATCCATCTCTATTTCTTATCTCTCTCTTCTCTTGCACTGCTCTTTTCTTTATTGCGGACCACCATAGACTCCTTCTGCCAGGCTGGGGAGTTCCTTTCTACTTCCCCTCTCCCGGATAACCACAAATATTTAACCATATGCTCCCATCTTTCTTAAAGTGGAGTTCCACCCAAAACACACATCCGGGAGCTCTGGCTGGCCGCCGACGTCAGCAGCCCGGCTCCCTCCTCCCTGCTCGCTCTGCCACTGGCCGCCTGGCCAATAGCAGAGCGCAGCGGAGCCTCGCGCATGCGCAGTAAGGTGCCCGGCGTGAAGCTGTAATGCTACACGTCCGGGTTCCCTTACCCTCAATGGAGGCAGCTGCACCCGTCCCCAGATCTCTGGACTCCAGGACAGGTAAGTGTCCTATTATTAAAAGTCAGCAGCTACTGTATGTGTAGCTGCTGACTTTTAATTTTTTTTTTTTCCCTGGTGGACCTCCGCTTTAACTCAACATTCAGGCCTGTGACTCCTCACATTTCCAATTGCTAACTATGCCTGTGACCTTACTTGTGATATTCCTTTATAGGTTTCTCTTAAAGTGGTTGTCAAGTCATGACAACCACTTTAAAGTACAGGTAAGCCTACAATAAGGCTTACCTGTAGGTCCAGGAAATATCTCCTAAACCCGTACGGTTTAGGAGATATCCCCTGTATCTGCATGTGCCGACGTCATCGGCACATGCGCACTGAAGAACCGGCACCCTGGGTAGCCCAGGGTGCCGTTTCTTTTGTATTCGTGCCGTAAATGACAGCACCCCTGCGCATGTGCAGGAGTGAAGTCAGCGCGGCTCTGCCAATCTCAGTGCTGGAGCCCGCGCTGTGATTGGACGGAGCCGCAGACCCGGAAGACTGATGTCGCCGGTCACAGTGGTGTGACGAGACCGCTGCAACAGCTTTGTTCCGAGGGGTTTCATAATGGCTAGTTTGAATACGTCACACTCAGTTATTTGATGGATTCCTTGTTCAGGGTTGTCTGCTCTATACACTTCTGGTCTGATAAGCTGGTGAACAGGGTCATTTTCAATGTGGTACTGCTCATAATTTCACTTGTATACAGCTTACTCGTACTGGTCATACTGTCTACAAAACCGATTGTAGACTGGTTGTATACTATTCTCTGTTTTCTTCAATAAAATTAAGTAGTACAGAAGGCTAAAGAAAGGAATAACAAAAAAAAGTTTCTGTGGTTTCAGGAGTGCAGTTGTCCACAAGAGATGGCGGGGACTGGTGTCTCCCAAGAACACAGTCAGACGTGCAGATGGGTCAGTTTAGGCACAGGCAGACTCTTGGTCAGCATACAGGCAAAGGGATTGGTCCAGGCAACAGGCAGAAATGTGGTCAACAGGCCATGGTTAGTAGAGGTAGCAGGCAGAGGAAACACTGCACTAGTGTGGCAGTGATCAGGAATACTGTTGCTGGCTGCACTGGTCTGGTGACACCATGGACTAGTGTGGCAGTAATCAGAGACACAACTGCTGGCTTACAGTGGTGTGGTGACACAGCGGCTGGTGTGGCAGTGTAAAAGAACAATGTTGCTGGCATGCACTTGTCTGGTGTCACTGGGACTGGTGTGGCAGTGGTCAGAAAAACTATTGCTTGTTGCATTGGTCTGGCGTGGTGGCAATCAGGAACACGGGTTCTAGCTTCACTGGTCTGGCGACACTGTGGCCAGTATGATTAGAGAACTGTGACCGGATGCACTATTAGAGCTCATTCACATGAGAGCAATTGTTATTAGGGACACTGAGTGGGGGCAGTTATTACACATACAGAAAAAAAATATTTTTTTTTCACAATTTTTTTTTAACATACTGTCACCAGAGTAGTGCATTGTCATCATATAGACACTTTACTACTTTAGGGTGGTGATCAGTTTTTTTTAGTGTGATTGCTTGTAACAGTAATGATCAATGTAAAAGCTATTGTTTTAGCTGTCATGAATGGGTTTCATTCATGATTCATGGTTTAATATTGTAAACGTTGTGATTGGCTACAGCTATCACATAGTAAAGGGCTGCTGTGCTTGGCCCTGTACCAGGTGATCACTGTGACCAATCACAGAGATTCCAATAATAAACAATGCGATCATAAAATTCCATTCATGACAGTTGCTTAGTGGACATGTGATCGCTGTGATTGGTCACAATGATAACATGGTACCTGGGCCAATCACAGCGGCCCGGTATAGACAAGTGGGATCATGCCACTGCATGCCGTAGGAGGCACGCAGGCACATGAGAGGAAAGGAGTACAGGTACGTGCTGGCGGAACTAGAGAGGACCTGCCTGACCACCAACTACACTTGTTGCACAATGTGCCAAGGTGAGCGCCTAATGCAAAATCCAGTGCCCAAAGCAAATATTATAAGCTGGCCCTGCTGCCATAGAATTCCCAAAAATTCGCAAGGTGTGCATAAAGGGTAGCCTATCCGGAAACTGCTGGTGAGTCATAAGGCAATAAGCTGTCAGATCTTGATATACATCAAACAAAGGAGGAAAGGAAATCTGGTTAAAAATAGAAATATCTTCTCCACCAGGACACTCACCTAAGGACACTAGCAAAAAAAAAAGAAAATGGAGCGTCAGTGTAAGCGGAATTATATGAATACACAGGGAGGTGGTCCCAGCAACGATTTGCCAGTGTCCAATCACCTGAAGGTAGCAGCATATAACCCATGGTCTAAGAATCAATTTTTGTGTTCTGTACCGTATGATTAAAATAAGTATTTACTTATAAATCTATTTTATTTTTACATGAAAATGCATTCACCAGATCTCAATTTGCATTTACATATAAAACTGTAAGAGTAGTTACCTTTAACGAAGTGGAGCAGAAATAAAAATATAGCCACAAAACAGCAGTTGCCAGCTACGATGATCAGTGAACTTCTCCATGTTCTGACCTGTTCCGCTAACAATTTGCACATGCTGGAAGCTTAACGTACGGATATACATACGGCTTACGGAAATAAGGTACTCACTGAGGATCATGCTCCAACATCACAGAAGCTTTCATGACGTCCTTTTTATGAACGGGTCCAATATTAATTCCAGCATACTAAAGGAACAAAAAAAAAAAGTCAGACGGCACATGGCATGTATGTGAACAAGCAATACAAAAATTGTTAAACTGTAAGAAACTTTTACTTGCACATTTACTGTATCCACTTGGCTGTCTCTTCAGCATAAAGTGGGATTTTAATAATCAATATCAACCCACATTTTAAGCCTCGCCCTTTTAGCCCAAAACAGCAGCAGAGAACTGTTGATATAAAAATAAAAACTTGCATTCCTATAGTAAGTTCTCTTGCCTATCCTATACTCCTGTACTGCAGGAATTCCACAATACTAAAGAGAATTTGCATGTGACAGATATATATAGAGGGCTGCTCTTGCTTGGTTTGTAAAGGTGCAGTTTCAAGGGCTGTCATCCTGTTACTACTGTAACTGCCTAGGGAGTCTCTGACCTGGAGCAAGTATGTTTGACAACAGTTCACACATTCCAGATTTCAGTGGTTGCATGCTTGCTCCAGGACAACCACTCACTAGGTTGTAAAATCAGGATCAGAATGAGAATGGAGTAGATAAAGGCAGCTTCCATTAGACACCTTAAACTAAATCTAAGCAGCAGGGCAAGATTCAAATCTTTGTTTTCTACAGTGCAGTTATAACAGATAGTTTCTTGTGCCATGTATTAAAAAAAAAAATCTGCATGCTGCAGTCCATGGCTATCGCAAACGCTGTAGAGATTAATTTATATATACACACACAAAAACTCCGCGCTATGGTACAGATATGGTTATATAAGGGAGCTGCCCTGTCTGAACCTCCCGAGGGAGGAAATAATATATAAAAGAAAGAAAGGCAGTTGGCGCTTCCCTGTGTGTCCTCCTGTTTGAACACTAAGGGGACATTGTGGCAACTTTGTAGTAAATTTTATAGTATAGTATTGTGTGGGTGTTACCAACTGTAGGTTAATAGTAAGGTGACTGTGCTACTGAAAATTATAAATAAATATATATCAGCTTGTGAATTGTGTATCCAAATAAATAAACAGTATAAATATGTATATCTATAAGTGACTTTCAAAAAACTGAATAAAATCAAAGGCTACATTCCTATGCAATTCATAAGTATTATACTCAAAGATTTTTTCAGGCCTTTTTCAAATAGATATGTGCGTAAAAATAGTGAAAAACGTATGTGTGCTCATAAAGTGTGTAGAAAAATCATAAAACCATAAAATATAAACAATACTCAATAATAATACATAATTAATAATGAATGATAAATATATTGTCAGAAGTATAATAGTCCCCAACGTCCTTATATTATGTATAAAACACTAATTGGAATAATAATGTAGAGTAGAGATTAAAAGTACTACATATATAATGCTACACTTTGCATGGAAATTAGCACATACAAAAGCAAAAAAGCCCCCTACTCCTTAAAAAAATTGCACACAATGCGTGTATGACCTACATGGCATTAAAAACACACACACACACAAATGTAATTAAAATAAGATTTTGTACTTATTTTTTTTTTTTTTTTAAGTTTATTGAAGGACAAAGGAGCTTAAACATAATTACTTACAGTGGTTCTAAAGACAGAAGGTTTTTTTACCTCAATGCCATTGGCTTCTGCTGCTGTCAATCACAGCCAGTAAGGAGAGGGTGGGGGCAGGGCCAAGCCACGCTCTGTGTGTCTTATGGACTCCTACACAGGACACAGTTAGCTACAACTTTGCAGGCAAACACCACTGTGGATTGGGCTCAAATGTCTCAGACATCTATTATTATGTTTCCATCATTGGGAGGAGCACAGCAGACTGAATCAACTTCATTTCCAAAGAAGACTTGCAGGTATAAGGAGAAGTCCAGCATGCAGATTTGGACTGCAAGGGTCCTGAACAAAAGACCATCATCAGGGAGGGTTTCTTGCAATGGGAATATCAGAAAAAAGCACTAGGATGGACATAGAGCAGGTACTTCTGGGTTGTGTTGAATGGGTAGAAGCTCACCAGCAAATTAATCAGTCATAGTGGACTAATGAACAGTAAATGCCATGAAGGTACCAATAGTAGTCAAAGACCGAAAACTCCTCATTAAGGAGGGGTGCAAGTTCAAAAGGGGCAACAGTCCTGAAGCTAAGTCTCTGACAAGTAAGAACCCAAAACCCACCTTTGGGAATAGTTCTATCAACCGACAGTTGAGGAAGAGGTTTGGTTCCGGTGTTTGGCCTGAGCACCAAAATACTTAATCCCCCCCCCCCCCCCCCGCCAGAGCTCCTGGCTCGTCCCCCTCGAGCAGTGCTCCCAGAGAAAGCCGCTTGCCACGGGGGCACCACTAGGTGTTCACTCCCGAGCCGCTGATCTATGCATCCATAAGACATAGAGCTGGGTTTAGCCCCGCCCCCAGCTCTCTCCTCATTGGCTGTGATTGCCTCAGCCAATGAGGTGTAAGACTACATACAACCGAGGCTATCGTGAACATCGCTGGATCGGAGGGGGCTCAGGTAAGGATTGGGGGGGCTGGGTGCTGCACACAGGAGGTTCTTTACCTTCATGCATAGAATGCATGAAGGTAAAAAAACCTTCAGCCTTTAGAAACACTTTAAGAGGTCCTTCAGAAAGAACAAACAGAGAATCAGACTGTTGAAAAAAAAGAAACCATAGATTTCAGGCTATGTCAAATGCTCTCTAATTCTGAGAGTTGACGGAAGACACCTGGAGAATGAGCACACTGCTGGAGAAAGTGCCTAAGCTGGATGCTACCCCAGAAGTCTAAGGAGGGTGGCAAAGTGTAAGAGCAAGAGAGGAGAGCTTGCCATCGGACCCCAAGGATGGAGATGACCACCTGACAACAAACATTGGAACTGCGAGTTGTGGAGACCGGGCTGGAACTCTGGATTCCCTAGAAAAGAGATCATGCGTGACGGCAGTGGGGAAATTGAGGGGCTCCGAAAAGCGTCCCTAGAAACCATGAAAGTGACACCAAGGGTAGGATGGGTACTGAGGTCTTTGGGTAACTGGGAGGTGATCCAGGGCCAACTCTTCGCCATGCCACAGGAGACCTCTAATTCCATAGCCCCTCAATGTTTTGTCACGGCATGGCAGTGCCAGTCCAATAACCTGGTGAGGTGAGCCATCCTATAGTAAGCCCGCACATCAGGGAGGCCAACTCTGCCCTGGCGTTTACAGAGATGGAGAAGTTTGAGTTGGAGATGGGGTTTCCGATGGGACCACACAAATTCCCGAAAGAGGAAATTCACTCATTTGAAAAATGAGGGAGGTAGTCTGATAGGAAGGGCTTGTAAGAGATAAAGAATCCTAGGCAATAAGGTTATCTTGAGGGCGTTGCAACGGCCAAACCAGGTCAACATGAGTGAATGTCAGCAGAGTAAGTCAGCTCTCATGCTCAGGAAAGGTTTTCAAAATTGGCCATATAAAGAGTAGCAGGGCCTGACGTGACATGTACTCCCAGATGACGAATAGAGATAGTCGCCCAATGAAAGCGAAAAGAGGGACGGAGACGTCTGATTACAGCCCGCTCCACTGTGCTGTTGAGAGCAGATGACTTGGATAAATTAATTTGGAAATACGAAAGGTTACCATACTCACGGAAGGATTGAAGCAGATTCGGCATGGATATCAGCGGATCTGTCATATACATTTTTTAAAAAAAAAAAATGTTGACTTTAATATCACTTTAAGTTCAGTATGATGCATCTGCAAGGAAGCTTACTGTGGGCCTATGGTGTCTGAGACAAACCTGGACCCCGAGATTGCGCCGGAGAGGACATATCTACAGAAGATTTCTGATCCTCAAGGGATTCCACTTTTTTTCCTCCTCTTCCAGAGGAAACTTCCGCCTATGTCTCATCCTCCAGCAAAAGAGGATGGATGGAAAGGAGAGTGCCTACATTTGAAGCCCTAGTAATGTCTATTGAGAACTTGGAGTTGATGTCAGTCTAAAAATGGTTGCAGAAAATTCCTCCCTAGACACAAAGGAAGGAGGATGATTAAGACGCAGGGATTCAGAGCTAAAATGCCAGTGTCCTAACCACCTGTACACGGCAGTATAATTTTTGTGCCCCTCAAGGAAAGATACAGGATAATATTTAAAACAAATGTCTCCTACAGAAGTGTAAATGGGACAAAAAGCTTACTATACGGTAGACAAGTACATAAAGCATATAAACCAATAATAATGGAATCAATTCACTGAACTCTGTTTGGAACATAAAATAGCACAGTCATGGAAGTAATAAAAAGATGTGACACTTACTGGCACTTCTGAGGTCTTCAGGAATTCAAGCAGGGCCTCTAAAGAGCCCAGTGTAGATGCTTGCACATAAACACCTTTTTCTTCTAACTTGATGGCATTTAATGTCTGTTTCAACTCATGGATGAGCTCATCCTAAAAATAATCATAAATTGAATCAGTATGAGATGCCAGGCAACCCACATTGATCTACTGTAAATTAAAAAAAAAATACATTTACAACTTACTCTCAGCACCGGGATTTCATCTTCCTTGTGAGCAACCAACAGCGGTAAACCAGCCAATGTTTTCTCCAAGTCCTTACCAAGGATCTTCACTCCCTGAGCTGCCGGCACTTCCTTATGTTTCTCATATTGATTCTAAATGTGGGAAGGGAAAGTTTTTAGCTATACTCTATTTTACAATACACAATGTAAAATTGCATTATCCACTTAACTACAGGAAAAACCTAGAACTGACCAAAGCAAACATCTCAGGCACTTTACCTTTACTCGCAACTCTTTCATTGGAGGAGGCAGAAGAAGACCACGTATTTGTGTTACAATTGGCCCCTCCACACCGGGAACAATAATAGTGTCACCTTCTCTTAGCCGACCATTGATAAGGATGACATCAATGGTTGTCCCCATGCCCGGCAGCGCTTTAACCTGAAGTAAGAGTGAAATAAATCATTCAGTGGAAAAAAAAGTAATGTGAGGGACAATGTTATAATTGTATGTGTCCCTTACCTCCATTACTTGGGCTCTCAGCTCGTCTGAATGAGCCAGTCTTTTACTAAGCATGGTCTGTGTAAGCCCCACCAGAAGGTGGATCAGATTCCCCATACCATCTCCAGTATGAGCAGAGGTAGGAACCAGAGACACAAATGTGCGGGGGTCTTTATTCTCAAAAAATAAAGCTGCGTTCAAGCCCTTTATTAAAAACACAATGACAACAAGATATGAGGCTATATTTATAACCTAGATACATAGCACCACCTGTGCATGCAAACGTATTACCAAGAAACACAACTAGATCATTTTCTTAAACTCTCTATAGCAGAGTAGTTGTTACCTGTTGTGCAAACTCAACAATGATGGACTTGGTGCGCTCTTCAAACTCATCTTTTGTATTTTTCTTTTGTTTCTTTAATGTGGCAGCAACATCTGTCTCTGGGCTCTTCTTCCAGTCATATAATCTGTCAATCTGAGGGCATTCAACGCACAAGTGCAGAGCAATTATAATTTTGTTTTATATCACTTGGTATATGGACACACTTTATATCAAACAGACAGAAGTAAAAAAAAGAATGGTTCTTACTTTGTTTAAAGCCACGATGAAAGGACACTTCTTATTCTTCAGTAAATTTAAAGATTCAATAGTCTGTGGCTCCAGCCCATGCATGATATCCACCACAAGGATGGCAATGTCACACAGTGAGCTTCCACGGTTCCTCAGGTTACTAGGGTATAAGAATTAGAAAACTATACTCAGGAAAGGAATGGTCACTTAATTTTCTCAGCAAGATCAGCAAACATTCACACATTACGCAACTATGTTAAACATTTTACCATGAAGCTAACTCTCACTTCATGAACGTTAGGCTGCAGGGACCTGTGCTTTGATCATGCAAGGCAAAGTAGCAGGTATTCTTAATTGCATTTCTCCACCCTCTCCAACTTGTCAATATTTAGACCCCTTTCACACTGAGGAGTTTTTCAAGAGCTTTTGCGTTAAAAAAACGTATGAAAAGCTCACAAAAACTGCTTCCCAATAAAATCAATGGATGCTTTCACATTGGGGTGGTGCGCTGGCGGGGAGGTGAAAAAACTCCTGCAAGCAGCATCTTTGGAGAGCTAAAAAAGCACCCATCTCCATTGAAATGAATGGAAAGCGCCTGAAAAGCTCTTCAAAAGCGCCTAAAAAGCACCCGAAAAACACTGTGTTTTACTGGCAGTTTAGAAGCGCCTCAGTGTGAAACGGGTCTTAGACCCCTTTCACACTGGGGCTGCCCGAGAGTCAGTGGTGAAGCGCTGCTAGTTAAACAGCACTTTACTGCTGTAAGACCCCTTTCACACCAGAGGCGCTTTACAAAGCACTTTAAATTAGCACCTAATGCACCCAAGTGTGAAAGCCCATGTGCTTTTACACTGGGCAGTGCGCTTGCAGGACAGTACACCGCTTTGGAAGCACCGCTGCCAGCACTTTTAACCCCTTGCGGGGGGGGTTTATAAGCGCATCGCTACCGCCTGAATAGCAGTGCCAGAGCGCCGCCAAAAGCATCACAAGTTAGCGGTGTTTTACGGCCAACGCTCGGGCAGCACTGGTGTGAAAATACCCTTATAGCGGCACTTTGGGCTGCAGCGGGGCGCTTTTAACCCCCTAAGGAGGAGTTAAAAGCTCCGGCGCGCTGCGCTTCCGAAGCGGTGTTCAGCCGCTTCGGAAGCAATGCCCATTCATTTCAATGGGCAAGGGCGGTGCAGGAGTGGTGTATACATCACTCCCAAACCACCCCAAAGATGCTGCTTGCAGGGCTTTTTTTCCCACCGCTCCAGTGTGAAAGCACTCAGGTTTCCACACTGGGGTGGATTGGGGGGGGGGGGGGGGTT
>BLSH010153469.1:2510546-2526468 GCA_018402905.1 Glandirana rugosa
TTTTTACTGTCATAAGTCTTAACGGCAAAAACCGCTAGACTTATGACACTTCACGTTTCTTCCCTACTGGGGGGGGGGGGGGGTTAGGGAGGTATTTCTCATGGACAGTGGTATATAATGATAGTGTTCCCATCCCTTCTTTGCACTTCACAGTATTCAGATCGCCAAAAACGGCAATTCTGAATACTGTCATTTTTTTTAAAACCGGCGCCGTTAGCCGCTGAGTAAACTGGAAGTGACATTGTGACGTTGCTTCCGGAATTTGACGAAGGAGACCCGATACCGGCTTCCTTCAGGTCTCCTCCTAGCCGACGGACGCGCCGGATCAGAGCTCCGGCCTCCCGTCCCACCGGGACGGAAAGAGGCCCGGTGGGACGGAAAGAGGCCTGCGGCCCGGGAAAACGACTGAGCGGCTCCCGAGCCGGATCGGCCTTTATCGCCAGATAGCCGATCGCCTGCTCTAAAAAACGGTACTGGGATATAGCCTGTAGCTGCAGGCTATATCCCGATACCTCCACTTAAAGCAGCCGCCGTTTATAAATGGTGATTCGCCTTAAGTGGTTAAAGCAATCTACCAAGCTGGCCAGAACCAGCTCTTGAGGGAGTCTATTCCACATTATCACAGCTCTTACAGTGAAGAAACCTTTCCGTATTGGGAGATTCAAATCACTTTTCCTCTAGACATTAAGAGTGCCCCATTGTCCTACGTAATGACTCTTTTCCTCAAATTCTTACATCACTAAAGTACACAGCAGGGAAATATTAGCCAAAGACATGACACAAGGGACAAGCATCCGACATCCAAACATGTACTGCTAAAGCAGGTTTATCCAGCAGAACTTCTACAGAGCTTCTACAGCCATACAGCCAGGGTATCAGTATTGCAGAAAGGGAAAGCATTAATCCTTTACTTTGCAGAAAGATCTTTCTTAAGCAGATAAAAAAAAAATACACAATTGTCAAGCATCTGTAGAATTTAATGATGCAATTTGTGTAATCTTAAAGTGGTTGTAAAGGTTGAAGGTTTTTTTACCTTCATGCATTGTTTGCATGAAGGTAAAAAAACCTTCAGTGTGCAGCTCCCACCGCAGACCTTCCTAATACTTACCCGTTTCAGCGATATGCGCGAAGAGTGGCTGCTCTCCTGGGTCTCTGCCTTCTCACTGGCTGAGACACAGCAGCGGGAGCCATTGGCTCTCGATGCTATCAAAGCCAGTAAGCAAATGAGCGAGCGGGGGGCAGGGACAAGCTCCGTTCTGTGGGTCTTATGGACAGAACAGGGCTCGAGAGTGAGCACGCACGAGTACCCCCATAGGGCTTGCTATGGGGGCACTCTGAGAAGAGGAGGAGGCAGGAGAGTCGGCGGGGGACCCAAGAAGAGAAGGACCAGGACTGCTCTGTGCATAACCATTACACAGAGTATGTAAGATGTTTGCTATTTTTGTGTTTTCCCTGTAGAAACAGCTCAATGTTATCCTCTGTGTCCATGTACATTAGAACAATTACAGGCATATTTTTAGCTCAGCGTTTAGAGGCAGAAAAAAAAAAAACTCTTTTGGTTTGCATCTTTCTGGCAGAAAAAAAACGCAAAATTCTCCTAAACTGTATACAAAAAGACTCTATATCAGCGTTATCAAGGAACCGGTGTTTTTTTTTTTTTAAACCACTTGCCCACTGGGCACTAAACCCCCTTCCTAACCAGACCAATTTTCAGCTTTCAGTGCTCTCACATTTTGAATGACAATTAGTCATGGAACACTGTACCCATATGAAAAGTTTGTCCTTTTTTTCACACAAATAGAGCTTATTTTTGATGGCATTTAATCACCACTGGATTTTTTTTTTTGCACTATAAATGAAAAAAAAAGCAAAAATTATGTTTAAAAAATGCATTTTTCTTTGTTTCTGTTATAAAATTTTGAAAATTTGTAATTTTTCTTCATAAATGTTGGCCAAATTGTAAACTGCTACATATCCTTGGTAAAAAATAACCCAAATAAGTGCATATTATTTGGTCTTTGTGAAAGTTATAAAGTCTATGGTGCCAATTATTGAAAATTGATATACTGATGGCCTATCTCAATTTTTGAGACACTAAAAATCCAGGAAAGTACAAATACCCCCCAAATTACCCCTTTTTAGAAAGTAGACATTCCAAGGCATTTAGTAAGAGGCATGGTGAGTTTTTTGTTATATTTTTTCCCACAATTCTTTGCAAAATGAAGATCTTTTTTTTCTCACAAAATGGTGATAATAACAGGTTATTTCTCACACACAGCAAATGCATTCTAATAATTATACCCCAAAACACATTCTACTGCTCCTCCCGAGTATAGCAATGCCACATGTGTGAGACTTTTACACAGCCTGGCCACATACAGAGGTCCAACACGCAGGGAGCACCATCAGGAATTCTAGGGAATTAAATTACACATATAATTTCTAGACTACCAATCACACTTTTGAAGGTCCTGGAGCACCAGGACAATGGTAATGCCCAAAAAAAATCACCCCATTTTGGAAAGTAAACACCCAAACGTATATTCTATGAGGCATAATGAGTCTTTTGAACATGTAATTTTTTCCACAAGTTTTGGAAAATGTGGAAAGAAACCGTTTTTTTTTTTTTTTTTTTTACACAAAGTTGTCTATTTATAAGATATTTCTAACACATAGCATGTATATATAAAAAAAAATGCCACTCCAAAATACATTTTGCTACTCCTCCTGAGTATGGCGATACCACGTGTGAGACTTTTACACAGAATGGCCACATACAGAGGCCCAACATGCAGGGAGCACCATTAGGTGTTCTAGGGACATACATTTCAATTCTAATTTCACTACCAATTACACTTTTGTGAGGCACTGATGGGCACTGTAGTGACATGGATTTGGCACGGATGAGAACTGATGTGGCACGGATGAGTCATGGATGGGGATGGATGAGCTTGAATGTGGATGGATGAGCCAGGGATGGGTGAGTCAGGGAATGGATGGATGAGCCAGGGATGGGCACAGATCAGCGCTGTCGGCACTGCAGATCGAGCCCACAGCGCTGCTGCACTCGCTCCCTCCTCTCCTCACGTGCTGTACCGATCGTCGTGAGGAGAGGGAAGGAGCCAGACATACTCCGGTTTGTTCACAAGTGATCACTCTCCGTCCACTGGACGGAGTGATCCCGTGGTAAAGGGCCGCTGTCATTGGCAACCCGACGGTCACGGCGTCTTGGAGACCCGACGGTCACGGACATTCATGGGAGCACAGTACGCCCTCCCAGAATTATCCAACCGCACTGTAGCCGTCATTCAGCTATGGCCCGGTTGGCAAGTGGTTAAGCCCAGTGTGCATGGAGCCTAAGGTCAAATTATAAATGTTATAAATTGCAGTCCATTAATTATGGTTGCATTGCATTGTTTTTTTATGCAAAGTACAATTTCAACAAGAACAGAAAGGTTACCGCTGATCCTGATAGAATTCTAGTGTCCCTGTAACTTCCTGTGGACTGAACTGAGATCTTAAAAACAAAGGTATCTGCTTTCCCAGCTGAAACACAAAATAGCATGAGGACAGGGGGAGGTATTTTTAGAGCAAATCAGGAGAGATACTAATACAGCGAGTATGCATTGTCACCCTAGGACAAGAAGTGTCTTACTGGCAGCATTGAAGTTGTAAATAAAGGGAAAAAAGCCTGAAAACAAAAATCGAATGCAGCCACCACACTTAAGGACTAGCAAGCTGCAATGTGTTACATTTTTGTTTTGGGATTTAGATGTACATTAAGTAGAACTAAAAGAAAGAAAAAACTTTTGTTAATTTTGGATAGGAGTAAGGGAGATTATAACTCCAGACAATTTTTTGGCATTCATGTCCCATTGAAGACATTTACTTTCACTTCCGTTCCTACATAAAAACGCGAAGTGAGTTTAGACCAGGTTAGGTCCTTGAGTTTAATACGGTTATAAAAATGATAGAAACGAGATTGCTCGCCAACGAATGTGGCACAAGTCCAACAGAATGTCCTGTACACTGGTTGTACTTAAGAACAGAAGAGTAAATAGGAGCGTGAAATGTAGGCTCTATAAATTGAACTGTACTGATTGAAATGTAATGGACATGAATTGTCATATGCTTTCTGGAATGGTGATACTGTTCTATTAAAAATAAAGAATTTATAAAAAAAAATAAATAAAAAAAAAAGTCAGTCACTTTCATAATGGTTGTAATTCAACTGTTAAAACAGAAATGCAGAGATGTGTATACCTTGTCTAGAATTTTGGTCTTCCCAGTGTCTACGTGGCCAAGCACACATATGACTGGTGCGCGCAGGACTTGGAAATTTATAGTTTTCTGGTTTTCGATACGTCGTTTCTAAAGGAAAAAATATGATGCATCAAAATTATGAGTTACATTTGGTTAACTGCCATTTCAAGGACCACGCTGACTGGCCAAATACAAGTTCTTATAATTACACCTATGTCTAGACTCACTGTAGCACTTCAGTAATGGTATCTGAAACATATAAAATTACATCACAAAGCAACTTTTGCAGATATCAAAATTTTGAGATTATAATATATATATACACACACACGCACACATACATATACATACACACAGTGGTGCGAGTAACGCAGTTAACAAGCTTTTCGCAATACGATCAGTTTTTTTTTTTTTTAAATCCTGACTCGGTTTGTGAGCACTGTCTCGCAAAACGAGCTGGATTAAGCCTCTGTGCGTGCAATACCACATGTGGCCAGAGGTGTGGGGGCGCTGGCGAGGCTCGGAGACGCCCGGAAGCATTCGGAACAGAAATACTCAAATACCGAAAGTGCAATACGAACAGTTCCACAGCTTTCCGATTGTTTCATAGCGTCTCCGAGCCTCACCAGCGCCACCACACCTCTGGCCACATAAGGTATTGCATACACCAGCGCACCCAGACCTCTGGCCACATATAGTACTGCATTGACAAGCAGTCACTGTGGAACAAATTATTTGAGTTTCCATTGTTTCCTATGAGGAAACTTGCTTTGATATACAAGTGATTTTTCCGGTGTGTGTGTGTGTGTGTGTGTATATATATATATATAAAAAACCATATGCACACAGCTTAAGTAGTTTAGGTTGGCTTACAGTTACAGTATATATGCACATATGAGCAGCTAAAACTGCTTTATACAGCCTGTGCATTTAGCTTTGCAGCGCAGCACAGCGATTATTGTGCCTTATACCTCAGTCAAGACTCCCCAAGAACTCATGGTGGCTTACGTTAAACATGTGAAAAAGAGAATGCAAAATCTTATATACTAAATTAAAAACACCCTAGTTTTTTATTATTAATATACCGTACAGTGCCTTAAAAAAGCATTCATACCCCTTGAAATTTTCCACATTTTGACATGCTACAACTAAAACGTAAAATTTATTTTATTGGGATTTTATGTGATGGACCAACACACAGTGGCACACAATTGTGAAGTGGAAGGAAAATGATAAATGGTTTTCAAATTTTTTTTACAAATAAATATCTGAAAAAAGTGTGGTGTGCATTTGTATTCATCCCCCTTTACTCCGATATCCCTGACTAAAATCTAGTGGAACCAATTGCCTTCAGAAGTCACCCAATTAGTGAATATAGTCCACCTTTGTGTAATTTAATCTCAGTATAAATACAGCTGTTCTGTGAAGCCCTCAGAGGTTTGTTAGAGAACCGTAATGAGCAAATAGCATCATGAAGGCCAAGGAACACACCAGACAGGTCAGGGATAAAGTTGTGGAGAAGTTTAAATCAGGGTTAGGTTATAAAAAATATCCCAAGCTTTGAACATCACACAGAGCACTGTTCAATCTATCATCGGAAAATGGAAAGAGTATGGCACAACTACAAACCTACCAAGACATGGCCCTCCACCTAAACTGACAGGCTGGGCAAGGAGAGCATTAATCAGAGAAGCAGCCAAGAGGTTCATGGTAACTCTGGATGAGCTGCAGAGATCCACAGCTCAGGTGGGAGAATCTGTCCACAGGACAACTAGTAGTCGTGCACTCCTCAAATCTGGTCTTTATGGAAGAGTCTCAAGAAGAAAGCCATTGTTGAAAGAAAGCCATAAGAAGTCCCATTTGCAGTTTGCGAGAAGCCATGTGGGGGACGCAGCAAACATGTGGAAGAAGATGCTCTGGTCAGATGAGACCAAAATTTAACTTTTTGGCCTAAAAGCAAAACGCTATGTGTGGTGGAAAACTAACACTGCACATGACCCTGAACACATCATCCCAAACGGGAAACATGGTGGTGGCAGCATCCTGTTGTGGGGATGCTTTTCTTCAGCAGGGACAGGGAAGTTGGTCAGAGTTGATGGGAAGATGGATGGAGCCAAATACAGGACAATCTTAGAAGAAAACCTGTAAGAGTTGCAAGACTTGAAACTGAGGCAGAGGTTCACCTTCCAGCAGGACAATGACCCTAAACATACAGCCAGAGCTACAATGGAATGGTTTAGATCAAAGCATATTCATGTCTTAGAATGGCCCAGTCAAAGTCCAGACCTAAATCCAATTGAGAATCTCTGGCAAGACTTGAAAATTGCTGTTCACAGACGCTATCCATCCAGTCTGACAGAGCTTGAGCTATTTTGTAAAAAAGAATAGGTAAAATTTTCACTCCCTAGATGTGCAAAGCTGGTAGAGCTATACCCAAAAAGACTTGCAGCTGTAATTGCAGTGAAAGGTGGTTCTACAAAGTATTGACTCAGGGGGACTGAATACAAATGCACCCCACACTTTTCACATATTTATTTGTAAAAAAATTGAAAACTATTTATCATTTTCCTTCCACTTCACAATTATGTGCCACTTTGTGTTGGTCTATCACATAAATTCCCAATAAAATACATTTACATTTTTGGCTGTAACATGACAAAATGTGGAAAATATCAAGGGGTATGAACACTTTTTCAAGGTACTGTATGTCAATAGATGCAATCGCTTAAAGGAGTTTTAAAGTCAGAAAGTTGTTTTTATCTTAATGCATTCTATGCATTAATATAAAAAAGCCTTCTGTGTGCAGCAGCCCACCTTAGCCCCCTAATACTTACCTGAGCCCCATCTCTTTCCAGTGATGTCCACGAGTCCGTCGGCCATCCGGGACTCTCCCTCCTGATTGGCTGAGACACAGCATTGGCGCCATTGGCTCCCGTTGCTGTCAATCAATTCAGTTACCCAATCAGGAGAGGGAAACAGGGCCGAACCAAAATGGACACACAGAGCTGCAGCTCGGCTCGAGTGCCCCCATAGCAAGCTGCTTGCTTTTGGGGCACTTGACAGGAGGGAGGGGCCAGGAGCAGCAAAGAGGGACCCGAGGAGAGAAGGATCCAGGCTGCCCTGTGAAAATCCCCTGCACAAAGCAGGTAAGTAGAACATGTTTGTTATTTAAAAAAAGAAGCAAGACTTTACAATAACTAACGGTTTTCAAACTGTTTTTGCATATATTTGCTGGCACTGCCATCCTGATTCTACCTAGTCAGTCACTGACATAAAGCAAACATATAGTCAAATTCTGAAAAATCTGGTCAGTTATTTACTAGACAATGAAGCAAAGATGAGAATGTCTGCACCTTTCAAAACAAGACCTCAATGTTTTCTCCTATATTTCTATCTTCACAACTTTACACTAAACATGAAGATAATTCAAAACATGATTGCATGCTGCAATTTTTACAAAGAGAAAGAAAAAAGGTTTCTGCTAGGCATTTATTTGGAAAAATATATAAGCACCTCAATTCTCCTCTTGGCTTTATCATACGCCCGCTCCTCTTTGGTGCGATCATCATCAGATTCAGACTCCGAATCTGAACTCTGTTCTTTCACTGGCTTCTTCTCTGCTGGTTTGGAAGCCACAGGCTTAGATTCTACTGGCTTTTCCTCTGAAGATTTCTCATCTTCACTGCTCTGCCCTTCTTCTTCCTCTTCATCATCTTCAGTTTCTGCCTCATCGTCCTCATCTTCATCCTCTTCATCATCATCTTCCTCTTCATTCGTTTTTTCCTGGACTTCTATGTGGACTTTCTTTGTGTCTGAAGAGCACAACAACAGATAGAACCATTATGCCAGATATCTGCACATTCTGTTCAGTGTGGTCCTTGTTCAGGCTAAGTTGGGGGTATCATTCAGACTTATGATCCATTCTGGCACGGACTTTACCCACTTAAAGCGCATGCCGTGCGTTTTTCAAATTTACAGCTAAACCTCCCTTTATCTCTCTAGAAAATGTCCCAGCATTAAATATTTTTTGTCACCTTGTTCCTTTAGCGAGAGCAGCTTATATTATTCCCTTGGATATCCTCACCAGGCTTGTAAAATTCTTGCAGTGGCCTGAAGCAGGGACACCACCAGAACAACATCTCCCAAGAACCCTTTCTGCATACACAGTATGCAGTTGCACACCCCAGACTACTTCTCTCAAGAACTTGTATTTAAGTGCAGTGCGACAGAGAGGGACGGGCAAGAGGTGAAGTGCTGTGATCTAGCAGGGAGTGCTGATAACATAGATTGGATTTTAGTGCAGAAAAGACACCCTGTTGTCAGCTCAAAAACAGGCGCACACTGGATTTCGAGGAGGATCAAAATGTATTTTTTTTGTACATACAGGTATTTTAACCACCTCAATACAGGGCACTTTCTCACCCCCCCAGGCCAATTTTCAACTTTCAGTGCTGTCGCGCTTTGAATGAGAATTACTCATGCAACACCAACCATATGAAATTATCATTTTTTTCACACAAATAGAGATTTATTTTAGTGGTATTTACTCACCAATGGGTTTTTTTATTTTTTGCGCTATAAAATGAAAAAAGGACGGAAATTTTTTGTAAAATTAGTTTTGCTTAGTTTCTGTTATAACGTTTTGCAAATAAGTAATTTTTCTTCATACATTTTGACCAAAACTTGTACTGCTACATATCTTTGGTACAAATAATCCAAATCAGTGTATATTATTTAGTCTGTGTGAAAGTTATAGAATCTACAAGCTATGGTGCCAATCATTGAAAATCTAAATTCTTGAGTCCCTAACATGCCAATGAAGTACAAATACCCCCAAATGACCCCCTTTTGGAGAGTAGACAGCTTAGTGTATTTAGTAAGAGGCATGGCAAGTTTTTGGAAGTTGTAATTTTTTCCCACAATTCCTTGGGAAATGAAGAAATTAAATAAAATTAGTTTTTTTTTTTTTCACAAAAATGTCATGTCATATGAAGTTATTTCTCACACACGGCATAGGCATACTTGACACTGCACCCCAAAACACATTCTGCCACTCCTCCTGAGTATTGCAATACCACATGTGTGAGACTTTTTCACAGCCTAGCCACATACAGAGGCCCAACTTCCAAGGAGTACCTTCAGGCATTATCCACTTTAAGACCAGGCCTACTCCTGACACAAGTAATAATCTGGATTTTTGCTAGAAAATTACTTAGAACCGCCAAACATTATACATAATTTTATAGCAGAGGCCCTAAAGAATAAAATGGAGGGTTTTGCAAATTTTTTTTTCAAGTGGTATTTGCGCAGCAGTTTCTTAATGCAATTTTATACACTACCGCATAAATACAATTGAATACATTTCAGTGCACACAAAGACAATACCAACATTTTTGGTAAAATATAAAATATGGTGTTGAGCCAGGTAAATAGATACCAAACATGTCACACTTTAAAATTGTGCATGCTTGTGAAATGACATCAAACTTCAGAATTTAAAAATCTCCATAGGCGACGCTATATAATCTTACCAGTTTATAGTTGCACAGCAGGTCCAAAGCTAGAATTATTCTCTCACTCTGAAGTTCACGCCAATACCTCACATGTGGTGCAATCACCATTTACATATGTGTACAGGACCAACATGTGCGTTCACCTTTGAACGGGGGAAAGGGGCGCTCTAAATTTTATATGTATTTATTGGTGGGACATTGACAGATGTTTTTGTGCACTTGTACACTGTGACATATGTTGATCGTCCACCGGCGGACACTGGTACAAAGGTTTTTGTGCACTGGGACACTGGTACAGATGTTCATAGGACACTTGAACAGGGACAGGGGTGCTTGGTGTACTGTGTGGGGGTAGCTGCAGTCTGTGTGTAATTGAACAGTTTCACAGAGAGCTGTAACAGGCTGCAGCATCCCACCCCCCCCCGCAATGAGCTCAGTGGGGAGAGCCAACACAGACACGTCTCTGTTTACACTGTGAAATGGCTGTGATTGGACACAGCCATCATGTGATCTGATTGGGAGGGCCAATCACAGTGCCCATGTCCTGATCTGTGATGTAGTGTATCCAGAGGAAACAGCCATCACAGGATGGGGCCACACGTGGGCACCTGTTCTGAGGGGCTTACAGGTATGTCCACTCAGAACGGGGAAGCTCCCACCTGACTGTTTATGTACACTGACTGCGTGGGAGACGGTTAAAGAGTTAAAACATGAGTTAAATGTGCTATTGTTGCAAAGACTTGAGAAATACGTTTTTTTTTGTTTGCCTTGACATACACTTTTAAACCGAGTGTTTAAAAAGTTTGCCATCTCAGTCCTACTTGCATTCTACACATTTAATGGCAAAATCAGTTTCCCCACGCATATCGTAGACTTCTGAATATTTTTAAGACCCTTGTAAAGATATTAATTTGCTGATTTTACATATCCAGTGACACGATAACAAATGTTAGCACACACAGCAATCTATGTAGAACAACATAATGTTAGTGTAGGTAAAAACTGACCTTTCTCATCTTCTTCATCACTGACTCTTGCTTCCCAGTCATCCACGCCAGCATCCTCCTCTGTTTCTAAAGGTTTTAAAGAAATCATTAAATTAGAAACAGAATATAAAACTGAATTGGGCCTAACTTAAAGGGAAACAAAAAACATAATAAAAGCCAAATACATCCCGTTTACTTTTAACTCACCTGTTGGTATGAAAAAAATAAATAATTATATATATATATATATATATATATATATATATATAAAGAAGTCTGTCCTGACATGGCAAGCCTCCTCAACTCAAACATAAGTGCCCTTATTTCCATGCATCGTGTGTACAGTCTATAGCGAGCCAACACTGATGAGTGCTGCTGCAACAAAACTGTTTTAACCAAGCAGGTGCTAAAAGTAGAATACTACACATTTTCCCAACAGGCCCTCAAGAAGTACACACACCTAGCCACGCCTTTTTATCTAGAAATAGGTACCTGTAAAGGGCAAACATTTTTCTTCCTCTACTGCTATAATCACATTTATATTTACCCCAGTTACGTTAGTGGCGATGTAATACAATAAGAAATACTTGAAGTATCAGCTTGTTCCTTTACAGCCAACTGAGCCATTATATAATTGGCATTTCTAATTGCTCTACCCTCTGCATTGGAGAAAAAACAATGTGGCCCTGATTTTCAAAAGGAATCTGTCAGAAAAGAAAAGTGGGAGCTGCCATCACAGAGTTCCTTTGGAAGAGAAGTGTTGGAAATAAAAACAAACAAAAAAAACAAACATCCATACTCACCATTATATTATGGCTGCAGCTGTCCCCCACAGTGAGATTCACTGAGCAGAGAGTGGTGACTGTCAGTCACCACTCTCTGCCCCTCAATGAAGCCCCAGCCACAAAAGCTTTGGCCATACTTTTTTTTTTTTTTTTAAAGGTGCATAAACCTGGGCTGCCATCATCCTTTATTCACTTCTTGGTGACCTGGGAAGAAGCATATCAGGTGCTCGGATGTCAGGCATACTGTATGCATATATACTTGTACTGGGTCAGTAACTTCATTCATAAGCAAGCCTTCAATGGTAGCCCCCTTGTTTCAACACTGACAGGTTCCCTTTAACCATTATCATACATTTACAGGGTTACCCCAACTAGAAGAGGACGGGCCATTGTGACAACACAATGGACTGAAGATACATAAACTATAAAAAGTATGTTCTAGAGCAGGCATCCTCAAACTACAGCCCTCCAGCTATTGGGGAACTACACATCCCATGAGGCATTGTAAAACTCTGACATTCACAGACATGACTAGGCATGATGGGAATTGTAGTTCCTGAACAACTGGAGGGCCATAGTTTGAGGACCCCTGTTCTAGAGTGTCCAAATAAAAGCCTTTGTGCACAATAAAACTATAGTCAAACCAAAAAATAATGCACACAGAATTAAACTATCTTTCAGGCATGAAAAGAGTTGTAGCGATTGTAAAAGACTGAGCATTCACTAGCACTTTTTTAGTCAATACAATAATAGTATTGCTGAATATAGAATATATAACCATTCATAATGCCATATTATTTACATGTAATTTGCAATATAGAAAAGAGCTGTCCATGTGCAAATTCAACAAAAGTAATGTAATAATCCTGCAATAATGAAACTGCATTTTTTTTGTTAACAGTTTTCAACATTTGTCCATTGTTAAGAAAGTCATTTTCTAAATGTGTCTAGTATTACTTGTTTAAATTTGACACGTATTAAGTGCCTGAAAAAGAACCAACTCATTACTAATAAGCATATAAAAGTCATATTCTAAAAACTTCACACAAAATGACTTTATAGCATCAAATGAATCCAAGATGCAAGCCTACATATTAGAACACACTGCAACTCACTCACTAGAGCACTAAAAGATATCTAAACCACAGGCAAAGGCTAAGAACTCGTAAGCTAATGCAAGCAAAGCTTACAGCAATCTTCAAAACCTTAGCAAAAAACACACCCATGCAATAGCCTGCAACAAAGTACCTTCTTTATCTGTGTCACTATCCTGATTTATGTCAGCCGCACAAAATGTCTCTGTAAAGTCTGTGAAGAATATTTCAGATGTAGCCAGAAATAACATTGCATTACACTTTGCTTACACACAGCAAACATATAATACACAAGTATATAATGCAGGGGTCTCCAAACTTTCTAAGCAAAGGGCCAGTTTATTTGACTTCAGACTTTAGGGGGTCAGACTAGGGCCATTGGGAGTAGAAAATGTCCTGGTATCCAGTGGGAGTAAACAATTCCATATCGTTGGTGTCAGTGGAAGGAATTGTGCCCCATCGTTGGTGTCAATGGAAGGAATTGTGCCCCATCCTAGGTGTCAATGGAAGGAATTGTGCCCCATCCTAGGTGTCAATGGAAGGAACTGTATCCCATCCTAGGTGTCAATAGAAGGAACTGTGCCCCATCATTGGTGTCAATCGAAGGAATTGTGCCCCATCATTGGTGTCAATCGAAGGAATTGTGCCCCATCATTGGTGTCAATCGAAGGAATTGTGCCCTTTTGCCCCATTGTTGGTGTCAGTTGGAAGAATAGTGCCCAATTGTTGGTGTCAGCAACAGGAATGATGCCCCATTGTTGGTGTCAGTGGATGGAAAAGTGCCCCAAGGGCCAGATAAATACAAAGGGCCGAATCTGGCCCCAGGGCCGCAGTTTGGAGACCGCCAATATAATTAATCTAAAAAAAACACCTTTACAAGCTGTGCTAAATCAGAAGAAAGCAATGTAATGATCCATCTAGATGAAATTGCAGTGATCATTGGAAGTCCAATAATCAAAATACATCTTTTGGTTAGTCACATTTTTTCAACATTTGACCACTGTTAGCAGTTAGAAGATAACTTACCAGAAGTGGTAACTCCAAATTTGCCTTTCTTTCAATACAAATACATCTTGAGCTTTGTGGCAATTTAAACAGAATTGGTCACAAAACAAAATACCTTGCTCCAGGCACACAGAAAAATCTGCTTATACCTCAACACACTCCAAAAGACTGCACTTACAGCAGAATCCCAGGCCATTCTGGCAAGCAAAGTTTAGGCATTTTCCTGTTCATGGCTAAGATTGCCTTCTCCTTCTGAGCCTCCAGCACATTCTTTTTGGCTAGTGGGATAACCAAGCCTAATAACTGCTCATAGGAATGTGTCCTTCGCTAATGACAAATGAAAATTTCACAAGTCACAGGAAGGATGGCTGAAGGTCCTGGGACACGTCTAGCACCCAACTGCAAGCAAGCTAAGGAACTCAATGGATGTAATGAAATGAAAAGTATAGGTGCCGCTCAGGCTCTTTGGAGGGTCCTCATCCGATGCCAATTGCTGGGTGTGCCAGCTGGGAACGAAGTTTGTCTCAGCTCAAGACGTCACCACGTAGCAAAAAAGGTATCCCTTAAGCCGCACATCGCTGCAAGTCCACTATAAGGCTCCATGCACACAGGGCTTAAAAAAATGCCAGTTCCCTTGGAGAAAAAAAATGCTCATATAGAGAAATTTTTGTACAAAGACAAGTTTTGCGTTTTTTTTTCTGCCAGAAAGCTCCATTTAGAAACACCAGCCAGAATGTGTTTTTTTTTTTCCTGCTTCTAAACGCTGAGCTCAAAATAAGCATCTAATTGTCCTAATGTGCATGGACACATATGATTACATTGAAACAAACAAATGAATGGTTGCGCGCTGCCACCTAGTGGTAAGTGCAAAGGTGTATGTAACAACAAATTAAATTAAATAAGATGTAAAAATTAGGCTGCTGCTATCACTCGAGTTCTCACATCAACAACTAAAATAATATAGATAATATGTGACAGCACTGCCTGTAGCTAAAGACTGATTGAGTGTCTACAAAGCTGATAAAGTGTCAGTGCCAATGAATAAAGTGCTAAACTATCAAAAGATGTAAATAATTCATATACAATTCATCAAAGGTCCATAGTTAGATAAATAATTGTGAGTCCTCTTGTAAACAGTGCACACCAAACTTCGCTGCGAAAGATGTGCCTTACAGCAAATTCCAACCAGTGACCTAAGCTCCCTTCACCAGGTGCAATGGAAGCTCACCTCTTTTATAGACCCTATAAGGGTCAAACACGCTCTGGACACAATACAATCATCTGCAGCTCCTTTAAAGACCCTACAGGGGTCAACCACGCTCTGTACAAAGTGTACTTCTCCTTTAATAATGGCTCTGTATTGATCACCAGCAGCTCCAAACTGACATAGAAAGACACTTTAAGACATCAGTCTTTAGCTACAGGCAGCACTGTCACATATTATCTATAGGATAACATTCAGCTGCTTCTACAGGCAAAACACAAAACTCCTGTAGAAGCAGCGATTTTTAATCCAGTGTGCATGGAGCCTAAAGGAGTATGTGGCAGTCTTAGCTAGGGCTCCAACCCGGCCAAGCCCCCGGGCTGAGACTAAGCGTGGTGTCACACGGCCGTGTCTGTGTGCGGGGTCCGCTTTGCTCAGTGGGGATCAATCCGTTGATCCCTGCTGTGCCAGTGGATGACAGATCAGTCTCTGCTCACTGTGCGGAGATGAACCGGTCAGAGCCCCCACTCTCCTCTATGGGAAATCAGATGAAAATGGACCGTCTGTCCGATCCAATTCCCAGACGGATGGAAAAATAGGATTTCCATCAGTCTGACTTTATTGAACAGGAGCGGATCAGAGAGTGGCAGCTGTCAGCGGATATGTCACCACTGACAACCGTCGCTCCATAAAAGTGCATGAAGCGTCCATTGTCAACTTCTTCAACGGCTTAGAGGTCACGGTCTCTTTCTCCTCTGTGACAACGGTCGTCTCGGACAACCATTCATAACGTAGTAAAACCGGTGCTCCTCTTTTAGTTTTTTCATAGACGGTATCGGACGACCACTAATAAAATGGTATCCGAATATTTCACTCTTCGTGACGTTTCGTAATCTCGGAAAACTCGTTTTTTTCATAGGGTATTCGGTGTGATTCGGGCGACATTTCCTCATTCACCGTCCGAATCCGAGGAAAGTGTACCGGCAACACAAGTCCAGACGGACAGGCAAAAAGTCCGCCTGGACTTACCTGCGAAGTACGTGAAAATACCTCGCTGCCAACAGTCACCACT
>BLSH010153469.1:2529645-2549131 GCA_018402905.1 Glandirana rugosa
ATAGTAACCACCCGCGCCTCCCCCCCCCCCCCCCCAAACCCAAAAAAAGAAGGAGATCCTGTTCCCTTATAGCAGGTTAAACAGCAGAAGGCCTGTGCTGTCTAACCTGCCGTATCTAAGCTGTAAAAAAAAACTGGTTGATCCTGCCTGTTCCTGTGTTCCCCTTGGTGTGTGCACTACGGCAATCGTGGCTGCTGAGCCCCGATCACCGTGGTCAGTTTACGTGCCTCCATCATCCCGCTGCTCTCCTCCCCTACCCTCCCCTCCCTGTCAGTGTGTGTGTGTGTGTGTGTGTGTGTGTGTAAATGTAAATATATATCTTTATACATACATACACACACACACACACACACACACACGTGTGTCCCTTCCGCCCCCTCCTGCTACTAATAGTAAAGTAAACTTTAAAAAATTTCACTGCCAGCCCATCTCTTTTATCCAGCCATAACACACTGTGTGTTTGTTGAAAAGAAAAGCCTCTAAATACCTTTTTTAGATATCTCGAGGCTGATCACGTGACTCCCGCCAGCATGGCGGTCACATGTCCTCCTCGGTTAACGTCAGAGGGAGATCTCAGCCGGAAGTTATGTGACTGACCTGAAGATATCTGAAAAATGTTATTTAGAGGCTTTGCTTTCAACAAACACTTACACAGTGTGTTATGGCTGGATAAAAAAGAGAGGGGCTGGCAGTGAATGGTTTTGTAAGGTTACAACCACTTTAAACATTCTTACTTCAGCAACAATTAACCTCCACTTACAGTTTAGTGACAGCCTATTTCCCCCAGTGAAACACATATTTACAGCAGAGCAGCATATGGGCCTTAAAGCAGAACTAAGCCCTCCTATCCGTTTAAGCCAAGGAAGCTAGGTGCCATCTCAGCCTCTGTTTTATTTGCAGCTGTCATGATGTTGCACATGTGATCAGTTATGACTACAGCAATTTGATGGTTTGACTGAGAGCACAAGCAAATGTGACAGTCAGCCACCCTGTTATGCCAGGCATATAAGTTTTTTTTGGAACCGTTAAATCGATGGGTTTAGTTCCGCTTTAATGCCCACCTGGCTGTGACATATGTGTTCATAGGGGCTCAGCTGTTGTGTACTGAGAGCATACTCACAACACACTGACCGAGCTGTCACCATTTAGGATATAAGCCCACCACAGTGGTCACATGATCAGAAATTCCAAAAATTCAACTTATCTGAATCGCAGGGGTTTTTCTCCACACAGGCTTCTGTTTAATACTGAATTTGGCACAGCTGCCTGTGGTTCCATCCACACAGCCGGGTATTCCATTAAGAGATCTATGAATGGAAAGAGTACAAGTCCCATCTACCACCAAGGCAGAGGGACTTGTAGTTTTCAAAGGAGCAAAAGTGCATGAATGTCCCCAAACTCACTCCATTGGTACTTCCACTAGCTCCTTTGTACAGTCCACCAACAGTACTCCAACCAGCTCAGCACAGACCTGGAGCTGGAAGAATAGTCTAGAAGAGCCTACACATTGCACCTGCAATCCATTGGTTGCGCAAATGTAAATAAATTGCACATTTTTATTTTTTTCACTACTGCTATATTTATTTTAAAGGTGGAATATGCCTTTAAAGGTCCAATTAAAGGACCATTGGGAGGTGTTGGCAATGGGTTAACCTTCACTTACGAAGCAACATTTTTATTTATTTTTCACAATCTCATAGAAAGCTTTTAGACCAACTGTCATTCATTTTTTGATGCCCAGTAACATTGTTGGCAGACAACAAACATATCTCCATCCCTTCTTACCTGAGCATCACCCGTACCTACCACCCAGTACCACCCCATATAAAAGTAAATTATATAGACCTTTCACCGGCAAAAAAAATTGATTCCTCCCAACGGTTGATTCCCCTGCAAGCAGCAATATATTTCTCCCACCAGCAGAAACAATAAATCCCCCAGCAGCAACAAAAGATTCCCTCATCAGCAACAACAATTGATCCCTCCAGCAGCAACAATAGACATCCACCCCACTCAACCCATCAACAATGAATCCCTCCAGCTTCAGCTGCAACAATAGAGCCTGTGCAGCCAGCAAGAGACCCCCCCCCCCCAGCTGCCATCATCAATAGACTCCTCCCCCCACAACAATAGATATCCCCCAGCAACAACAGTCAGAGAGAATAATAAATGAATAAAAACAACACAGGCTTTTTACCTCAGCAAAAACAGTGTGGGACACATACAGTAAGGAGGTGTGAAGAATGCACAGAGGCTTCCTACTTTGCAGGCGGGATGGGGGGAAAGGGCAGAGATATCACTCCGCAGAGGACTGACATAGCTGCTGTTGAGACTGTCCTGGCTGAAACTATGAAACAAGTGTTGACAGATACGGCTGAGATAAATCTGTGGCCTAACTAGAATTAATTAGTTCAGCTACATGAGTGGTGACAACAACCTTGTGGAAGCTAGAGATGATCATGCAAATAATGTTAGTTGGAAATGGAAACTGCCGCTTTGGGGGTGAGGGGAGATGATTTGGTGTGCTTTCCTGCACATTTAAAGCACTCCCTGCTGCCAGTTTATTCAGTACCAGAACTTTGTACCTCCGCTTTCCGTCTGAAAAGGGGAAACCTTGTGTACTTCTATATAAAAAGGCCCAACAGCATAATGGGAGACTTACTACACCCCATAAAAGTATATAACATGTGGCTAGAAATTTTAATTAAAGGACATAAAAGCATGCAATATATAGCTAAAAAATAGATTTTAATATTGAAATCTTTAAAGAAATAAAAAAAAAAAAATAAACCACCATTCTGCCCCCCTATCGGTTGCCAGCTCATACAACAGGCTTTGTATTTACAGAAACCAAATACCAATGAGCTGTGAATCACTGGAAAATGAGCCCTTGGCAAAATGCTAGTAATAGCCTCAGAAGGGGGGCCACAATAACAGCCCTTTTTTTCCCTAGCAAAAAGTTTCTGCAGCAAAATAAGCCAATGTGCTATATAGAGAAATGACTTTCTATGTACCTCTTCAAGGCGCTTGGCTTCCAGCTCTTCTAGTCTTTTAATTCTCTCCTCCTCTTCTCTCTTAAGTCTCTCCTCCTCTTCTTTCAGTTTAGCCAGAGCTTCCTGCATGGACTTCACAACGGCCAAACTAGGACCCTTCTTTTTCTTATCTTTCAGTTTTTCTTCCTTCTCACCCTTTTTCTTCTTTTTGTCCTTTTTCTTTTTATCACCATCATCATCTAAAAAAGAAATGCATCACTTAGTTTTGTACTTAACCTTAACTGGAAGCAAGGTAAAAAAATGTTACAATATGTTGCAGTACGTATCCAACACAAGGCATGCACACCACCTTTACCTTCATCCATGTCGGCCACTGCTGCTGCCTCTTCTTCTGCTACTGCTTTTTTGTCCTTTTGGGGAGCTGCCACATCATCTGGCTTTTTGTCAGGAACCTCAGCCTTTACAGGTTCCTTCTTAACACCCTCAGTCTCATCTTTCTCCTTTTGTTGTTTTCTCTGCTTGGCCTTTTCCTCCTCTTTTTTCTTACGGTCACGTTCCTTCTTTTCAGCCTTTTTTTGAGCTGCTGTCTTTATTTTAAACTCCCCCTCTTCCTCCTCGCTATCTACTTTAGGGGCAGGCTTGGGCTTCTGTTCTTTCTTCTTGCCTTTCTTACCCTGACTGAACTCATCTGAATCTTCATCACTATCCCCAGGGATGTCCGCTTTCTCCTTACCGCGATCCATAGCTTCTTCTGCAACGCGCCCTTTTCTATTAGTGGCCTCGTTTTTGCCTTTGCCTTTCTTAGATGTCTTATTAAAGATATCATCATCGTTATCATCATCACTATCTGAGAGGTTTTTGATGTTTTTTTCTGGTTTTCTGGGCTTTGCATTTTTGCTTTCCATATTGTCACTATTTTCATCATCATCGTCCTCAAAGCTGGCTCTCTTAGCTTTCTGGCCTGTTTTCTTTTTCTTTTCCTTTGGGGTAAAAGCTTCAAAATCTTCAGTTTCTGCCTCCTAGAAAAACAAACCAAAATTTTGTGTGCTGAACATGTCAAAAATATCTTAAGCAACTGTTGATAAAATTAAAGCGACTGTAAAGCTTCGTTTTTTTTTTTTTTTAAATAACAAACATGTCATACTCACCTCCTCTGTGCAGCGGTTTTGCACAGAGTGGCCCTGAACCTTGTCTTCTGGGGTCCTCCAGCGGTGCTCTAGGGGCCTCCTCCGCATCCAGTGACCCGTCAGGGAAAGCTTCCCTGGGGTCACACGTGCGGGTGCGCTCCCCCCCCCCCCGCCCCCTGCGTCACTGGACCTGATTGATAGCAGCAGGAGCCAATGGCTCCCCTGCTACCAATCCAGCCAATGAGGACTCGTGACACCGGCTAGAGTAGATTTCTCATAGCCACCGCTGAAACGGGTTCAGGTAAGTAAAAGGGGACCTCTGGAGGAGGGTCACTATTGAGAAAAGGTTTTTCACCTTAATGCACAAAATGCATTAAGGCGAAAAACCATGAGACTTTACAACCGCTTTAAAATGCCGATAGGAGTTCCCCACAGAGAATATAATAAATAATTGTATATTTTGCATTGCAAATAAATTGTCCCAATTCCCTTCAAGAACCAACATTTTGAGGAGTATCAGAATTCTGGCCCTCCACCACTGCACTAAGTGATTCACCCCCCAGACCTCTATGCCACTACTGCTTCCTATAGTGGTGTAGGGGTTGGTGGGAGGAACAGCTAAGTGCTGCAGGAATCAGCACTTGGGAAGTGTGGGTTTGTGAACAAATTTCAGCAGACAATTTCTCTGCATTACAGCAGCATCCAGAAGCAAGCGTGATTAACCACTTCAGCTATGGAAGAATTTACCCCCTTAATGACCAGGCTATTTTTTGCGATACAGCACTGCGACGCTTTAACTGACGCTGTACGCAAATAAAATTGATGTCCTTTTTTTTCCCACAAATAGAGCTTATAAAAAAAACTAAAAATTTAGGCTAATATGTATTCTACATATTTTTGGTAAAAAAACAAAACAAAAACGCAATAAGCAAAAGTTATCGCATCTACAAAATAGGGGATAGATTGATGGCATTTTTATTGTTTTTTTTATTTTTTTACTAGTAATAACGCTGATCAGCAATTTTTAGTGGGGCTGCGACATTGCAGCGGGCAGATCAGACACCTAACTGACTAACAGTGGCATTACTACAGTAATCAGTGCTAAAAATATGCACTGACATTGTACTAATGACACTGGCAGGGAAAGGGGTTAACATCAGGGGCAATCAAGGGGTTAAATGTGCTCCCTCTGTATGTTTACTAACTGTATGGGAGAAGGATTTACTGGGACAACACACAGATCCCTCTTCCTGCAGAGCAGAAAGACAGGATGTGTATGTGTCATCCCCTGTCAGAACAGAGATCTGCCTTGTTTACACAGGTAGATCCCGGTTCTCTCTGAGGGGGAACAATCCCGGGCGACCTGACCCGCCGATTGGCTCACGCACACGCCCACAGAAAGTCATGTATGAGCCCAATGTACACCTACGGCGATTCGGGCAGCTGAGCCAACCTGCCGCAGTATAACTGCGGTGGCTGGTCGGCAAGTGGTTAAGCATTACTATGTTCTTTGCCAAAAACCCTTTTACAGGCATTTAGCTGTTCGGTCCCGCCCACTCCCGACATCACTGCAGAGTTTTGACAGCTGTCAAAACTGGGCCGTGATTCGGGGGGGGGGGCCTCGGGTGTTCGGGACCGAACAGATATCAAACACCAGCCAATGATTGGGCTGCTTAAGAAAGAGGACAGGGACACACACAAGTACACAATATCGCCCGCCCAGCCCCTATCCCATTGGCTGGTGTTTAATAGCGGTTTGGTCATTACAAGACAGTTTCACATACAGAGTGGCTCTTACAAGCCTGCTATCTGCTCAGAGTGAAACTCCTCATCACCTTAACCAGTGCCGCCTGTCTATGCCAACCAGTGCTGCTTATTAGTGCTTCCAATCAGTGCCACCTATCAGAGCCCATCAGTGCCACCTATCAGAGCCCATCAGTGCCACCTATCAGAGCCCATCAGTGCCACCTATCAGAGCCCATCAGTGCCACCTATCAGACAGAGCCCATCAGTACCACCTATCAGAGCCCATCAGTGCTGCCAATCAGTGCCATCTATCAGTGCTGCCTATCAGTGTCAATCAGTGCCACCTATCAGAGCCAACCAATGCCACCAATCAGTGCTGCCAATCAGTGCCCATCTGTGCTGCCAATTAGTGCCGCCTATCAGTGCCCAGGCACAGGTAGGCTGCATATGACAATTGTATATAAAAATATAAATAAATATTTTTAAAAAAGCTCTCATCTAAAGCTAAGTGCTTTTTCGGTTTCAGCACCAAAATTTCCATTCGGTGCACCACTATAATTGTGGGTCTCGACTTACAGTGAGGAGGGGGGCGTAGGTGTGAGTTCTAACATGCAGTTTCAATTCACATATATAGAATGGAATCTTTAAAATATGAACACACATGCATCCCAAGAGTCTAGTGTAAATGGCACACTTCACATTTATAAACGAAGAAAGGACATTTCTGTCATCATAGAATTTTCACACCCATCTTGCTTACAATGCATGCATCATGTATGTTTTTCCTATGATCTACAGTATAAAACACATTAGTCCGTACTATACTCTCAAGACAGTCGCACTGCCAGTTCACCTGCATAGCTCTTGTAGATCAATCATTTTATCTAGAACCCTCTGTCTAATGACTAGAAGAGATGACCTCTGATAACTAAAGCCAATTGAACTACATATGTGATTGCTCATCAAGTGTATGACCTGCACTTCCCGGTGAAACTCCATACCAGAGCTGGTGGCTTTGGTTGCAAATGAGGAGAACTCAGCTGAGCAGACATGGGCAGAATGACTGGCTTGTAACATCAAAACAGGCCCTCTTGACTGGTATTCAGGCATGGGGTCTTCACAACCATACCAGGTTTTATAAAAGCTAGGTATATAAATAGACAGAGGGCCACCTCAAGTAAGGACATGGGTGGTTCAAGGAAATGCATTTACTGCAATCCCCCCAGTGTTGGTTTATAGAATTACTGCTTAATATTTATAATAAAGCACTTGACTGGGAGCACAAAGCATGTTACTCTACATTCAAATACATTCAGATGCTACAGTTTTAGAATGTTACGGGTACTTTTCCAGGAAGGATTGCCTTAAAGCGGAGTTCCACCCAAAAGTGGAACTTCTGCTTATCTGATTCCCCCCCCCCTCCGGTGGCATATTTGGCACCTTTCTGTGGGGGGAGCACGTACCTGTTTTTGACAGGTACCCTGTCCCCACTTCTGTCAGCCCTTCGCCGTGGCGATGTACGTCAGAAGTCCAGTCCCCTCCTCCCCTGCTGCCGGGCCAGTAAGAGAGCGCAGCATGCTTAGCGCATGCACAGTATGGGCCCGGCTGTGAAGCCACAAGGCTTCACTGCCAGGTTCCCTTACCGGCAATGGTGGCGGCAGCACCCGCCAGCTGATGGAAACATTTTCTGGGGTGCCGACATCGCTTGATTCCAGGACAGGTAAGTGTCCTAATATTAAAACTCGGCAGCTACAGTATGTGTAGCTGCTGACTTTTAATTTTTGGAGGGGGAGGTCGGAACACAGCTTTAATCTAAAAAAAAGTATTGAGATGACAAAGAAAAATATGTAGCAAAGTTTTACAGATAACATACCTTAGGTACAGAGTCCTTATTGGTTTTCCCTCCTTGAGTTTCAACGGACAGCTCTTCCAACTCTTTCAAAATATCGTCTTCACTACAAAAAAAAAAAAAAAAAAAAAAAAAAAAAAAAAAAAGATTGTTAGTAAACTGTTTTTTAATGACTTTTTAGGCCTCATACACACGGACGTTTCTAAAAAAATAAACAAAACGTCGGGCCCGACGTCAAGGAAAAAAAGTCGGCGTCTTTCGGCGTTATGCATTGGCGTTAGTGAGCGTCGGCGTCAATAGGCGTTTTTTTTTAAAAAAATCATCCCTCTGCTATTTTTCAACCTAAAAACGTCGGCGTCAAAAAACGCCGGAAAACGCCGGTATAATAATAGGTGGCATATGTTGGCGTTTCTTGGCATATTGTGGCGTCGGCGTCAAAAAACGTCAAAATGTTACAGCCTCAGAACGCGATGGCCATGGGTTCTGCTTTCTGCTCACTAACGCCGACGCCACCTACAGCTCAGAAACGCCGACGTTTTTATGGGGCCATTGACTAACATGGAGAGCTGCAAAAAACGCCAGAAAACGCCGGCGTCAAAAAACGTCCGTGTGTATGAGGCCTTAAACTTACCTCCAACACATGCTAATTTAACGTTTTATCAGCTTGAACCCCATCCCAGGATTTGGAATTCAAATCCAGTCCAATACTAAGATCTGCCCACTATCTTCCATACTAGCCACTGCAGCATATTTTGGAGTGTTCTGCAGCTGCACAGAGAGGCGGAGAATCTGTATGAGGAGTCCCGTCTACCTCTTTGCTGCTAACTGCTAAAACGGGGGGGGGGAATTGGATGAACCCTCTGCAGCTACACCGACAAGCACAGGATCTGGTGGAGTTCCAAGCAAGCAAACCGTCACAGGAGACTTGCTTGCTTGGAATCCTGCCCCAGCTCCACTGTGCCCCTGTCAGTGGCTCTGGTGTGGACTGGATTCAAAATGGATAACTTTTACATGGAGCTTGTTTCCATGCTCAACACCAGCGATGTCTGTGAGTGCATAAGCTTGGTATTTTAACTTTTTCTACTAATAAAAACCAGCTACACTATTGCGGACTTGGCACCTCTCTTCCCATTCCCCATAGAGAGCCCCCTGGTACAACAGTACGTCTGTACAAAGGCCCCATCAGAATGCACGGAGAGCACTAAATTGCCACCGATCAGGTTGTAATTACTGAACATACTATGTATAATCCTAAAAAATAAATAAAAATAGGTAAGGAGTCAGAGGAGAAAATAGTACAGATGTCCACATCCTTTAATCAACTTCTGTTGAGCTGGAATGTCCATACGCTAATCAACATTCCTATGGTCCCTGCTGACTCAGCCAAGTGTTTGGCTAGCTTTAGATAGCAGTCATTAGAGAAGATTTCCCTCACCCTTTTTCTATTTTTTGATAAATGTTCTTAGTGGGACAAAAAAAAAAAAAAAAGCAATACAATTCGGTCAGTGGTTTAAATACATTCTAACGTATTTTAAAAAAAAAACTATCTGGGCTTTAGATACACTATATTGACATTGTTTAGATTTCTGCATTTGCAGATATAAAACTAATGTTAATGAGATACTTACTCAAATTCTTGCTTTTTCCTGTCTTTCTTTTTTTTCCCTTTGGCTTTTTGGTCCTTAGAAGATCCAGCTCCTTCTATCTCTGCAGCAAGGGCATCAAGGTCAACGTCGTCCTTTGCACTTTTAAAAGAAAAACAAAAATAAGTTCAAGCAAAACTGAAGTTTCAAGCTTTTGCATCAAGTCAGACGTTCAGTACTTCCACATGTTTGTAATTCACTGTGAAATAATTGAATGTGTTGTAGATTGCAGATCTAATGCATTCAGTAGCAAGTCAACCATCTTTTCTGATGTTCAAAAAACAAATTTGTCATCTCATGATACCTTCAGTATTTTGAAAAGAAATCCACATCATTTTACATAAAGAGACATTAACTGCATAGAAAATATCTGGAACTATAGAACAAGAAACATTAATTATTCTACAAACATAAAAACAATACATATTTAAAAAGCAATTCAAATAAGCACGACTGTTCCTATATCATTTCCAAGTCATGCAAATAAATGAAATCTTAATGAAGGCATAGGATATTTCTCACAGTGTAGTCCGATGAGCATGATCAGATACAAGACAAGGGAAATACCTGTAAAAGCCTCTGCAGTGCTAGAGCTGGTGGCTGCACTGATCTGCTAATCAGCCTCTGACAAGGAAGTACAGCCCCTCTTATCTGTTTATATAGCATTCTAGAAGGTTGCAAGCGATTGAGTCAGCCACAGGGAACTTCCCATACTGTCAGCTTACATAGATTTCCCAGCTGTACCTCATCTGTTGCTTAGAAGATATTGAGATGAGGATCATTAAGTATAAGAATTAAAAAAAGTAGTAGAACCCCACTACGGCAGCAGACCCTTGCCATCTACAAATGTGGCATAATTAAATAATAGGTAGCATGAAAAAAGGATGAAGCCTATGTCACGTTTTTAATTTTGAGTGTGAAAGAAGTAAATTCTGAACCTTATGTACCTTCTATCTCTCTCTGCCTTTATTTCATCTCTCAAATGCAAGCTTTTTTCTGCTACAGTGGAACCTTGGATTAATAGCATAATCCGTTCCAGGAGAATGCTTGTAATCCAAAGCACTCGTATATCAAAGTTTCTCCATAGGAAACAATGGAAACTCAGTTAATTAGTTCCACAATACTGCTTGTCAATGCAGTACTGTATATGGCCAGAGGTCTGGGGGCGTCTGGTGTATGCAATACCATTAGGTCTCATACACACGAGCGTATGTTTTAAAAATAAGCAAAACGTCGGGTCCTACGTCAGGGAAAAATCAGCGTTTTTTTCAGCGTTAATAAGCGCCTGCGCCAATAGGTGTTTTTTTTTTTAAATCCTCTGCTATTTTCAACCTAAAAACGTTGGCGTCAAAAATGCCGGTTAACGCCGGTACAGCATTAGTGGGCGTTAGTGTTTTGCGGCGTCGCCGGAAAAAAACGGCAAAACGTTACAGCCTCAGAACGTGCTGGCCGTGGGTTCACAGCTAAAAAATGTTGGCGTTTTTATGGGGCCATCGACTAACATGGAGAGCTGCAAAAAACACCAAAAAACTTTGGTGTCAAAAAACGTCCGTGTGTATGAGGCCTGAGTGGTCAGAGGTGTGGTGGCGCTGGTGAGCCTTGGAGACTGTCGGAAACATTCAGGAACTGTTTACACTTTCGGTATTTCCGAATGCTTCCAGTCGCCTCCAAGGCTCACTAGCGTCCCGGCACCTATGGCCACATGCAGTATTGCATGTACAGAGGCATAATTCTGCTCGTTATGCGAGACAGCGCTTGCCAACTGAGCCAGAATTTTAAAAAAAATGCTTGTATTGCAAAACGCTTGTTAACCGTGTTACTCGCAATCCGAGGTTTTACTGTGTTTTCAAACTTCCTGTTTCTTAGGGTGTTTACATTCGTTCTCCATGCCGTCCTTTTCTCTTTTGATAATGTGAATGTTTCAGTATGTTTATTGCCCTTTCACCTCCCTTTTATACTTTCCTGAGCCTGAACTTAAACCAGTGCTGTGGCCGCCTCTCTCCTTTTCTGCCCGCTCTCACAGGTTTTGCTCCATTGGCAGCTGCTGCAGTCAGTTAAATCCTGTGACAAGGGTGCGGGGCTGACCCTCGTTGGGCAGTGCTGCTTTGGATTGAGCTGGCAGGTGTGCCACAATAGGAAGCCGCTTCCTACTGTGGCACACCAAGAGGTGAAGGAGCCAGAAGCAACAGCGGGGAACCAAAAAAAAAAAAAGAGGAGGATCGCGGCTGCTCTGTGCAATACCACTGCATAGAGCAAGTAAGTATAACAGGTTTGTTATTGTAAAAGAAAACAATTTGACTTTACAAACTTTTTATTGCCACAGATCACCGCAACACAAGTGGTATGGATGGACCCTGATTTAAATTTAAACTAAACTGACATTTACCTTTTCTTTTTCTCTTTAGCTCTCCTTCTGCAGGAAGGAGTCCACTTACTGGAATATGGGTGAACATGCTACTCTGGCGCAGATATGCAACCAGCCTATCAGGAGTTGCTGTTACACTTTTCTAACAGACTTGGTTATGTAGATCAGTGTTTCTCAACCTTTTCTCAGTCAGGGCACCCTTTAATATTCTGCACAATCTCGAGGCACCCCATTCTAAAATGTAAAAAACAAACAGCGCTACATATCACAGCAACATCCACACATAGTGGACACCCAACATTGGAGGCAATTTATTCTTCCAAAGCAAATACACCTTTACACACTGGTACTCACTAGTATTCCAATGTTTCTCTTCTCCCTCAGTTTCTCTCACCCAACTAATGTGACCCTAGTGCTAATAAAGAGGGGCAGGGGAGGGCAAAACAAGGCTGCTGTGCAGGAACCCAACATTCTTATCAACCGATGACATCATTGGTTGTTAGGATGATAGCGGTTGTAGTGCTAGAAAACATGTGGCTTTGTGTAGCTAAAAGGCAGGCTTCTTTTATTCCAAGGCACCCTGGTTGAAAAAGGCTGATGTAGCTGACACAGGAACCTATCCCTGGTGCCAGTGGGAAACAGACTTAGACCAGGTACTGGTTTCACAGCAGCCAATTTTCCCAGGGACCAACGGATGGAGAGGGGAGGGGGGGGGGGGGGGTTGGTGGACTGGTCAGGGGATGGGATATTAACAAAGTCTGTCCTCAGCCCTTCACACCACAACCCTCCTGAACAGCACAGCCCCCCCTTTATAACAATGTCATCAGTTCCCCTTCACATCACAGCCTCCCTTTACATTACAGTGCCCCTTAACTGTGCACTCCCCTTTACATTAATGTAATGGGGACTGCTCAGTAAAGGGGACACTGATGTACAGGGGACTGCACTGTAACGGGGGCACTGTAATGAAAAGGGGGGCTGTGATGTAAAAGTGATTGCACTGTAAAGGGGGCAGTGCAATATAAAAGGGACTGCACGGTAAAGGGGGCACTGTGATATAAAGGGAGGCCATAATGTAAACAGGACTGCACTGTAACATGGGCACTGTGATGTACGGGGACAGCTCTGTAAAGGGGGCACTATAATGTAAAGGGGATTGCACTGTAAAGGGGCACTGTAATGATTACAGTGCCCCTTTACATTACAGTGTCCCTAGCAATCACAGTGCCCTTGCAGTCTGCCTCTCCCCATTTCCTCTCTCCCCATTCTAAACTCTGCCTCCCCTGCACAGGACTCCTACCTTGGCAGGGCAGACGCTGTGCTCAGACCTTGTGTAATCTCCCGGCTCCCCCACCTGCCTGAAGATACGAGATGTGCAGCACCAGAAACTACGGATACTGGAAGCCTGTGCTAGCATTTCTCCTGCGGTGTTACTATCAGTGTGTGAAGAGCGGGAGAAGAGGGTTGCATTGACAATCCAACACAATGGGCAGCACATTGAACACATTTTATAAGTGGTCAGAAACTTGTAAATTACTCATGAAAGAATATAGATGCAGCATCTGTCCCGCCCCAGCGCCTCAAACACCGAGAACCGAGTGATCGAACCCCGCCGATTGCTCGGTTCTCACAGCTCCGTGAGCACAGAGCCACTGACTGTCTCTGCTCACTGGAGTGCTGGGCTCTGGAGGGGGCGGGAGCGGTCGGCTCAGCCTCTCAGAGGCTCACTGAGAGGCTGAGCCGGGTGTCGGTCCAGGGATCTGGGCGGATCCCCACTCTATGGTCATAATGGCGCCCGAGCCTACACCGACTCTGTGACGTCAGCAGAGAGCGGACTTCAGCCCACTCTCTGCTGAAAACGGGTCACAGGAGTGCAAAATGAATTGCACTTCTGTGATCCACAAAAAAAGTGCAGCCAAATGAGCTTTGGTTGTACTTCTCCTTTAAATTAATTTTCTAGACTGAGGACTCTATGAGCCTTAGCCAAAGCTCTTTTGGCTATATCTCTCCTGTTCCAGTTCATTCTGCACTCCTGTGACCCATGTTCAGCTGGCAGAGGTCTAAAGCTGTCAACTGACGTCACGGTTTGGGAAAGATCCCGATCATATGGTCAGGATTCACCTAGATGTCTGTACCGTCACCTGGCTTAGCCTCTCAGCAATCTGCTGAGAGCCTGAGCCAGTCACTCCTGCCCCCTCCATAGCCCAGCGCTCCAGTGAGTGCAGGAGGGGCAAAGCAGAGAGCCACTGACTGAGAGTCACAGCTCTCTGCTTAGAGTGGAGGAGGGAACTGAGCTACCAATGGTATTTGAACGCTTAGTTCTCACAGCAGAGCCAACGGGGTAGAGATGCAGCATCCTGCTAGAGGAGTATAAAGGTTTGCTTTTTTTTCCCCATAAGGCCATACTTCTCTTTTAAAGTCATAGGGGTCAATTCACTAAGAGATAATTACCACATGAATTTTTGAGTTAAAATAACTCATGCGGTATTTATCTCAAAAGTAGTCCATTCACTAAAAAGCATGCATTATTTACCGAATGTGTTAAATATTTATGTTTTGTAGAGCTGCACGATTCTGGCCAAAATGAGAATCACAATTTTTTTGCTTAGAATAAAGATCACGATTCTCGTGGCGTAACATCTTACTTATACAAAAAAAATTTGGGCTAACAGCACGGTTTCTTTTTTTTGTTTTTTTTAAAGTGTCATTTTTCCCCCAAAAAAATGCGTTTGAAATACCGCTGCGCAAACACCGTGTGACATAAAATATTGCAACAACCGCCATTTTATTCTCTAGGGTCTCTGCTAAAAAAAAATGACCACCAGGCTTCCCTGGGGTCACATGTGCGGGCGCGCTCCCGATTCCTGCTGTTGCGTGTATTCAGTCACATGTGTGGGCTCAGGTAAGGGGGGGGGCTGCTGCAAGCGGAAAGGTTTACCACACATTTGTTAAAATAGTGAGATAAATGCCGCAATAAAAAATAAAAAAATGAGAGAAATCATTAAAGTTAAAGCGGAGTTCCACCCATTTAAAAGTCAGCAGCTACAAAAAAGGGATTTTATTAAAACTTACCATAAAATCCTTTTCTCTGAGTTCACTCACAGACGCAGCCCTTCATTAGACAAGTGGGTTATATGCACATCCTACTAGGAGTTGACTAGGCAAATAGAAAGAAAGCAAGCTGGCCCCTCCCAGGGGGCAGTCCTCTCTCTCCCATATAACCGCCCTGCTCTGCTTAGCATATCCGCTCCTAACAAGCCGTACAAATGCACCACAGAGGGGCGGGTGCTGCGTCTGCCAGTGAACTCAGAGAAAAGGATTTTACGGTAAGTTTTAATAAAATCCCTTTTTCTCTTACGTTCATTGACAGACGCAGCCCTTCATTGACATGTGGGGATGTCCCAAAGCTGTGTCAGTAAAGAGGGGTGGGTAAACGACAACAACTGTACCCAACAGAATCCTCTCGGGAGGCGCCAGTCACGCCTACACTGCCGCCTGTAAAACTTTACGGCCAAAAGCAGCATCTGAAGATGCTGACACATAAACTTTATAAAACTTAGTAAACGTGTGAACTGAGGCCCAAGTGGCCGCCTTGCACACCTGTGACACCGAAGCCTGGTGTCTGAAAGCCCAGGAAGTGCTAACTGCCCTGGTAGAATGAGCCGTGACTGGAAAAGGAGGGACCTTGCCCCGAACAGAATACGCATGAGTCACAGCCTGTCTGATCCAACGAGAAACAGTAGCCGACGAGGCCGCCAATCCTTTGCGCGGACCATCCGTCAGCACAAACAACACGTCAGACTTCCGAAAGGAAGCTGTAGCCACCAAATACACCCGCAAAGCCCTCACGACATCCAATGAATGTAACTCAAATTCCTTAGGATGCAATGGATGCGGACATAACGAAGGAAGAACAATATCTTCATTAATGTGAAAAGAAGAAACCACCTTCGGTAGAAATGAAGGAGAAGGGCGCAAGACCGCCTTGTCCTTGTGAAGGACCAGGTAAGGAGACTTGCAGGACAATGCTGCCAACTCAGATACCCGCCTAGCGGATGTAATGGCCACCAAGAAAGCCACTTTCTGCGACAGCAACTGCAAGGGAATATCCCTGATCTTCTCATATGGCGGTTTCTGCAACACAAAGTACCAAATTCAAATCCCACGGTGCCATAGGCGACCGTACCTGAGGAGCCACATGGCGTACACCCTGTGCAAATGTACGAATCAACGAATGTGACGCCAAAGGCCGCTGAAAGAGAATCGCCAGAGCCGAAATCTGACCCTTGAGAGTATTCAATGCCAACTTTTTATCCAGGCCCTGCTGCAAAAAAGCCAGCACCTGGGACACAACATAAGAGCGGGGGTTCCAACCCCCCGCCTCGCACCAAGCAATATAGGCCTTCCAGGTGAGATGATAAATCTTGCACGAAGTACACTTGCGCGCTTTAAGCATGGTAGGGATCACAGAGTCAGCGACACCCCTATCCCTCAACACCTGGGACACAATAGCCAAGCCATCAAAGCCAGCGAGGGTAAAGCAGGGTGCAAGATGGGTCCCTGAGACAACAGATCTTTGCGCAGCGGAAGGCGCCAGGGAACATCTGCCACCATTCGCACGTCGGCGTGCCAAGGATGCCGAGGCCAATCCGGAGCCACCAGTATTGTCGGAATCCCCTCCGCTATCAACCTGCGCAGTAGCCACGGTAGAAGCTTGAAGGGAGGAAACTCGTACAGAAGTCAATAACGACTCCAAGGCGCTACCAGCGCGTCCGTGGCGGCCGCCAGCGGGTCTCTCGTCCTGCACACAAAAGTTTTCACCTTGTGATTGAATCGAGACGCCATGAGGTCCACATCTGGCGTGCCCCACTTGTGGCAAATCTGGCGGAACACTTCTGGATGTAGGGACCATTCCCCCTGATCCAGTGTCTGGCGACTGAGAAAGTCCGCCTGCCAATTCTCTACGCCCGGAATGTAAATGGCGGAAATCGCCGGCACATGAAGTTCTGCCCATCGCAGAATGAGAGTCGCTTCCGCAGCCGCTGCCGAGCTCCTCGTTCCACCCTGATGGTTCACATACGCCACTGCCGTGGCGTTGTCCGACTGAACCCGAACCGGGAGGCCGCGCAACCTTCCCATCCAGTGGGAGAGGCAGAGCCTGATCGCCCTCAGCTCCAGCACATTGATTGGAAGGCGAGATTCCTGCGCCGACCAACGGCCCTGAGCAGACAGCTGCCCCAGGACCCCCCAGCCCGATAGGCTGGCGTCCGTCGTGACTATCTACCAATTCAGGGGAAGAAAAGACTTCCCCAACGTCAGAGCCGGGGCCCGAAGCCACCAGGTCAACGACCCTCTGGTCTGAGGATCCAATCTGATCAGCTGGTCTAAGGACAGTGGAGACTTGTCCCACCGAGGCAGAATCGCTCGTTGAAGGAGCCAAGTGTGACTCTGGGCGTAGGGTACCGCCTCGAAGACTGAAACCATAAGCCCCAACACCCGCATACAAAACCGCGAGGACCACCGGCGCGACAGCAGGGTTCGCACCGCTGCTTGCAGTGTCAGTAACTTGGCCGGGGGTAAGAACACCTTCACCTGCTCTGTGTCCAGAATCAGACCCAGGTAGTCCAGGCGACAGGACGGTGTCACCGTCGACTTCTGCAGATTGATCAGCCAGCCAAAGTTCTTTAACGAGGTCATGGTGATAGCCACGTTCTCCTCCAGAGCCGAAGCAGACTCCGCTCTCAGGAGCAGGTCGTCTAGGTATGCTACCACCGCAATGCCTCTCTGCCTCAGTAGCGCCGGCACCGGGGGCCACCAGCTTGGTGAACACCCGAGGAGCCGAGGCCAGACCGAAAAAAAGTGCCACGAATTGGTAATGAAGATCTCCCACCGCAAAGAGCAGGAAGCGCTGGTGCCGGAGACAAATGGGAACGTGGAGGTACGCGTCCCTGATATCCAGGGACGCCATGAAATCCCCTCGGTGCAGGGCGGCCACGACCGAACTAACAGATTCCATCCGGAATTTTCGCGCTTTCACAAAGTGGTTCAGCTCCTTTAGGTCCAGAACTGGCCTGACACCCCCCATTTTTTTGGGGACCACGAATAGGTTTGAGTAGAAACCGTGAAACCTTTCCAACTGAGGTACTGGCACGATCACCCCCTGGTCGGAGAGTGCCTGAACAGCCCTTAGGAGGGCCTCCCGACGCCCCTGAGGGAGTCTCAAGTTCGATGGGAAGAACCTGTCTGGGGGTAGAGTGCTGAACTCTATCCTGTATCCGGAGGACACTACTTCCTGCACCCACCGGTCGGAAATGTGGGCAGTCCACCTGTCTGCGAACCCCAGAAGACGTCACCCCACCCGAAGTTCCCCATCATGCAGAGGAGGACTTCTCCTCTGTCTTTGTGGTCTTGCCAGGGTCGTTTACCGGCCCCTGCGGCAGACTTGCCGGGCCTCGACCCCTTGCCCGCTGCGCCAGAGGCACGAAAAAAACTCTTCTGACCCGAAGAGGCAAGACCCTGCTTGGGACGGAACTCCCGCCGCCTGGGCTCCGGAAGAAAAGTACTCTTCCCTCCAGTGAAATCCTTGTTCATTTCATCCAACTGTGCTCCAAAGAGATGACCACCCTGAAAGGTCCAGGTACCGAAGACCCTGAAACAAATGGTCTGCTCTCTGTGACGCCTTAAGCGTCCTGCCACATTCCAAATCATTCTGCAGCTCCGTCATACACTCAGACGGATATTGCGCCGCCATGGCAGACGCCAGGGCCAGCCTCATGGCTGATCCTGCCAACAGGAAAAGTGCCTTTGACACCGCCTCCGTCCGCCTATTGGCTGGGTCCTTAAAAGAGGGAGACCCTTCCAAAGGAATGGTCGTTGCCTTGTTCAGGCGAGCCACTGGAGGGTCCATTGCGGGGGATGCCCACTTCTTCACAAAACTATCCTCAAAGGGATAGCGTATAGCGATGCGTTTAGGTAGGGCGAAGGAATTCCAGTCCGACGGGCGTAGCGGGTAGCCACCCGGTTGCAGACCTTCCTCCCATGCCAGAGAGGGATGCTGCAGGCCATAGGCCCCTGGACAGAAACCAAGTCCGGTCACTGGGCGCAAGTGGGGGTCACCCACTGGCCGCCTGCACGGAACGGGCACGATGCGGCGGGCCCCGCCAAGGCTAGGACTAGCTCGCATCGGTCGGCAGCGCTGGGCAGGGTGCAGGATTCTAGCTATCCTCTATGCCCCAGCCGGCTTCTTGATAGCAGACTTCATCAGATAGCTTGAAAAAAATAAAAAAGCGGTAGCAAAAAAGATGAATCGCAGGTCCCATAAGAGAGCCAGGTCTAACTCCTTGCATTAGGCATAATAAAACCGATATGCTAAGCAGAGCAGGGGGGTTATAAGGGAGAGAGAGGACGGCCCCCTGGGAGAGGCCAGCTTGCTTTCTTTCTATTTGCCTAGTCAACTCCTAGTAGGATGTGCATATAACCCCACTTGCCAATGAAGGGCTGCGTCTGTCAGTGAAAGTATGAGCTGCTGACTTTTAATAAACAGACACTCACCTGTCCCGCGGTCCAGCGATGTGGCCGCCCAAAGCCTCGCTCCTCTCCCCCTCCTCTTAACCACTTCCACACCACGTACAGTATATTTACTGCGGCAGTGTGGAGCTGTCTCGCAAATCTCTGTAAATAGACGGCAATTTACGGACAGTCAGCTAAGGGGCGCGAGCACATTGAAAACAATTTTGAAAAAAAAAAAAAACCCAAAAACTATA
>BLSH010153469.1:2549141-2569101 GCA_018402905.1 Glandirana rugosa
TCGGGAAGTAACCGTTCACCGAGCCAGGTCTAACTCCTTGCATTAGGCATAATAAAACCGATATGCTAAGCAGAGCAGGGGGGTTATAAGGGAGAGAGAGGACGGCCCCCTGGGAGAGGCCAGCTTGCTTTCTTTCTATTTGCCTAGTCAACTCCTAGTAGGATGTGCATATAACCCCACTTGCCAATGAAGGGCTGCGTCTGTCAGTGAAAGTATGAGCTGCTGACTTTTAATAAACAGACACTCACCTGTCCCGCGGTCCAGCGATGTGGCCGCCCAAAGCCTCGCTCCTCTCCCCCTCCTCTTAACCACTTCCACACCACGTACAGTATATTTACTGCGGCAGTGTGGAGCTGTCTCGCAAATCTCTGTAAATAGACGGCAATTTACGGACAGTCAGCTAAGGGGCGCGAGCACATTGAAAACAATTTTGAAAAAAAAAAAAAAAAAACCAAAAACTATATTTTTTACTTTCTGCTAGAATACATATCAAAAAAAAATGTAAAAATAAAATTTCTTCATCAATTTAGACCAGGGATATGCAATTAGCGGACCTCCAGCTGTTGCAGGACTACAATTCCCACGAGGCATAGCAAGACTGACAGCCACAAGCATGACACCCAGAGGCAGAGGCATGATGGGACTAGTTTTGCAACAGTTGGAGGCCCACTAATTGCAAATCCCTGATTTAGGCCAATATGTATTCTGCTACATATTTTTGGTAGAAAAACCCCATTAAGCGTATATATTGATCGGTTTGCACAACAGTTATAGCGTCTACAAACTATGGGATAGATTTAGGATTTTTTTTTTTTTTTTATTGTTTTTACTGGTAATGGCGGTAATCAGCGTTTAGTGGGACTGTGACATTGCGACTGACAAACCTGACCCTAACACTTTTTGGGGATCAGTGACACAAATATAGTGATCAGTGCTAAAAAAAATAAAAATGCACGGATCACTGTATGACACTGTCAGGGAAAGGGTTAACACTAGGGGCGAGCAAAGGTTTAACAGCGTTCCCTCAGTGTGTTTTCTTACTGTGTGGGGGATGTACTGACAGGGACAACACAGAGATCGCTGTTCCTGATCTCTGGGAACAGAAGATCTCTATGTACTTCCCTGTCAGAGCGGGGATCTGCCTTGTTTACATAGGCAGATCCCTGTCCTGCCTCTCTGTAGAGGGATCGCGGGTGGCAGGCAGACATTGAGTCCATCGAACCCGCGTGCGTCCGCTCCCCCGGCTTGCATGTGCGCCCACAATATCCCATGCACAAAACGACGTACAACTACGTTGTTTTGCGCAACAGAGCCGCCCTGCCGCTGTATAAATGCGTTGGGCGGTCCCCAAGTGATTAATAAAATGCTTTTAGAGCAAAAATTTATCTAAAGATAGATATTTAAGATACATTAATTTCGTTTATTCAGCATGAAATGGAGCTTAGTTATGTAGCATGGGGCTGTATATTCTGCAATATTTACATTTTTGGTGAACTCATTCAATGGATTTAAGCTCTGCAAGCTGAGATAACATGCACTGCATTGATGCATTCACACAAGTTTCACAGTAACCAGGAAATAAAACAAAGTTCAGGAATATTCCATTATCCCATTGTTTTGCAAATCAATGTGCACTACAAACTGTATGATTGAATCTGTTCTGATATTGCTGTTTTACTAAAAGGACTGCTTGTTGTTCTAAATAGGAAACCTTCATTTTGTTTGCAAATATTAAAGATTCTAACTACCAGCAAGAATAAGTCCTTACATTTAAAGAGCACCTGTCATTTCAGATCCATCATGGCAGCGCCTGTTAGCGGGCATCCACTCACCTGCTGCCACCACATCCCTCACCTTGCTGTGTCACTGCCACATCAGCGCAGCTGTCCCATTAAAGTGAATGGGACTGTCGGTGAGTCAACAGTGGGTCAGAGGAGGAACCACTGCAAGACAGAGATGACAGTTGCTCTCTAAAAATTATGGATTTAAATCACCTTGATTTCAACCAAATCCACTTGAAAATTTGCTTTGAATCTAGGAGCCAGCTAAAAAAGTTAGCGTAGTGTGGGTTGTCAGTGCCCGAGGTAAAGCAAGTAATTTGCTGCTGATCATTTGCTGCCTCTCTGCAGTCACTTCCTGCCTACATGTGTGTCCTCCACGGTGACTATTCATTGGTCTGGTGGGTTTCCGGTCACCATAAAATACTGCCGTCCAGCTGCACATAAAGAGTGGTAATGGTTGACGGTACACATGGCTTTATCACAATTTTGTTGCGTTTTACAAACACTGTGTGACATAAAATATTGCAAAAACCGCCATTTTATTCTCTAGGGTCTCTGCTAAAAAAAAAAATATATAATGTTTGTGGGGTTTAAGTCATTTTCTAGCAGAAAATACATTTTTTTTACTTGTAAGCGATACATATCAGAAAAGGTTTAGTCTCCAAGTGGTTAAACATCCCTTAGCTAGAGACAGAGTAAATTCCTTTGATCTAAAACTAAGATACATTGTATGTTTTGTATCTTCTGTGCTTAGGCCTCATACACACGGGCGTTTTGTAATGCCACGTTTTTGGGCGTTTTTTGCAGCTCTCTATGTTATTCAAAGTCCCTCTAAAAACGCTGACTTTTTTGAGCAGTAGAGGGTGTTGGCGTTAGTGAGCTGTAGCTAGAACCCACGGCCTGCGCGTTGTATGAGGCCTTAGGCCTCATACACACGGACGTTTTTTGACGCCGGTGTTTTCTGGCGTTTTTTGCAGCTCTCCATGTTAGTCAATGGCAACATAAAAATGTCGGCGTTTTTGAGCTGTAGGTGGCGTCGGCGTTAGTGAGCAGAAAGTAGAACCCATGGCCATCGCGTTCTGAGGCTGTAACGTTTTGACGTTTTTTGACGCCGACGCCACAAAACGCCAACAAACGCCACCTAATATTGTACCGGTGTTTTCCGCCGTTTTTTGACGCCGACGTTTTTAGGTTGAAAAATAGCAGGAGGGATGATTTTTTTTAAAAAACGCCTATTGACGCCGACGCTCACTAACGCTCAAAAACGCCAATGCATAACGCCGAAAAACGTCGACTTTTTTTCCTTGACGTCGGACCCGACGTTTTGTTTATTTTTTTAGATACGCCCGTGTGTATGAGGCCTTATAGTTGTCAGGTGTTGGCAGACTGCCGTTTTTTTTTTTCCCCCTTTAACAGCTGTCAGCTTAGGCAGAGAATGGCTTGGAGATGCAGTTAGATAGTGAGGGAAGAGAAGTATCGGCTGCTGCTCGCCAATACGCAATTTCTGGTCGTCATGGCGACCTGGATAGTCAAGCTCTGGTATGTATACGGTATAATGTGAAACCATTATAAAATAAATACTTGGCAGTGGGAGTATCTAGCAGCAGATCAAAAGCTAGAAGTCTGCAAACTGAACCTCCCTATTTTTTTGTGCTCACTCAATACAAAGTAACTGAACTGCTAATAGAAGACCACCATATATCCAGTTCTTAAAACACCCTCCCCATTAAACCATGTTTAGCCCCAATCGAATTCCAAAAAGGCGCTCACAAAAAAGAAACCCTACATGTTTCGCTCAACAAGAGCTTCATCAGGCGATCACGGGTAGCCGGCGGACATCGAGTCCACCCGACCAGCAGTCATACTGCTGGAGGGTGCGGCGGCACACTCCCGCCAGCTAGCCGCGCACGCCGCCGTTCAAAAACAGCGATTTGCGCTATCCAGCCGCGTAAACGTACGCGAGCCGGTTGGGAACCTCATAAAGATGCTACAGAATTGATGTATTGTAAACGGTTAAAAGAAAATGCTGGCGTTAGTCATCTGGGAAGCACAATGACTGGAAAAGTCTGTTTTTTGATAAGACACGCATTCAGAAGCTGATAGAAAAGGCAGCACATGTCAATTCAAGACAGCAAACCTTTCCATAGAAATTCAATAAATTAAAGAAAATAATGTAACAAAAAAGCAGATATATGCAGCATTGATTCAATGCAAGAACAACCAAGTAAATAAGCATAAAAAATGTCAGATCATGGATTTTATGGTTATAGGAATACAACAAAATATAGAATTTTGAGTTTACAAATAAGCACAAGGGCAAGGTCCAAAATGGGACATCTTTGGCAATCACACACATCAGTAATCAGTATACATTGCCTTTCCAGGGTTTTTCTACAATTACTGGAAGGTACCATAATCCTTGTACTCCTATAGGTTTCAGAGAGGTACATGATGGGTTATCTGAAGAGAAGAGTTTCTATACACTTAGAAAATGGATTGTAGGTGCTAAGAAAACCGTGCAATAATTACATGTGCCTCAGCAAAATCGCTGCGCACACACTGCATACTCTGCAGGAAAAACAAAAACCAAGCACACAAAAAGGGAGCTGCTACAAGAGGGAATGTAGGGATTTTTGCTAGCTATATGTGAACCGGCATTGGATGGGCACTGCTAGATTAGAGCCCTACAGTGCTTTGAAAAAGTATTCTTACTCCTTGCAATTTTCCACATTTTGTCAGGTTACAACCAAAAACGTAAATGTATTTTATTGGGGTTTTATGAGATAGACCAACATCAGAGATACAAATGGTGAGATCTCTGTTCAGCAGTTTGCGTCTCCAATTCCCCACAAAACCACAAAGAAACTATCAGTTTCCCAGTGATCGTTTAGTACTCCACTATGGAGAAATCCATCAGAATTTGTGACATCTCACTGCTGGAGTCCATGTGTTATATATCAAGCCAACACATGATTTCTCTTACAGCTACAACAAAGAGGAAAACCGCTTTGGGTGGTGGTTGTGCGTAATGATGCAATACAAGACAACCTACTCGACCAACTCACCGAGTAACAGCATGATTACAGTGCCACTTAACTCTCGCTTTGAAAAAAAAAAATCCATTCAAGCATTCAGATAATTACTTTCTATTGTCTTCTCCAAATCACGTATTTCCTTTTTCTTCTGCTGTGATCCGACTTCCTACTAGAGCAGGGTTTCTCATCCAGGGTTCCATGGAACCCTAGGGTTCCTCCAGAGGTTGCTAGGGGTTCCATGAGCAGTGGTCAATTTCTACCTCTCAGATAAATTCCCAATGATATCATTGATCTTTTTAGCTATCTGTAAGGGGGTAATTCTTCCCAATGACCACAAGTGTAAGGAGCATTCTTCCCATTGACCATCACACTAATGTATCATGAGTTGTAGATTTTTAATTTTTAGCAGGGGTTACCCTGAAACCGGAGAATTATTTCAAGGGTTCCTCGGTGTTGAAAAGGCTGAGAAAGGCTGTACTAGAGGATGGCTACGTTCGTTCCCCATGGTCTCACTGTATGTAGGAACGTAGACACCCTCTCTTACTTGCTTTTCCTGTGATGGACTATGAGATGTTTAGTGTGCACGGAGCAGTGCATATGAGCACCACTAGCATGTACTGCTGGTTTCAAACATATGAAAGTGAGGAGGGAAAGGAAAAATTTGGGAGCTCCCAAAAAATTACAGTAACAAAATAGATTATAGCGCTTCTAATTTTTTTAATTAAAATAAACATCTTCTAATTGCCTGCTTTCTGCAATGGTATTACACAGAGTGGCCCCAAACCTCCTCTTCTGTGCCCCCCCCCCCCCACGCTGTCTGCCCCCATAGCAAACTGCTTGCTATGGGGTCAGACGTACGGACCGGACCCTGAGACGGGCTATGTGCGCCCATAGGCACACAGTGGGGCTCAGCCCTTCCCCTGATCCCACCTCTCAACATATGACTGGCAACAGCGGGAGCCAATGGCTCTCGCTGCTGCCTCAGTCCCTGTGAGAAAGAACGTACAGAAGAGATGCAGTGGTGTAAAGCGTTGGATTGATTGAAGACTCAGATAAGAATTTAGGGAGGTGGAGGAGCACAACAAGGGAATGCATTAAAAGGGGTTGTAAAGGCAGAAGGTTTTTTTTTTATCTTAAAGTGATTGTAAAGGGTTTTTTTTAACCACTTCCACACTGCCTACCGTATATTCACTGCGGCAGTGTGGACGTGTCCCGCGAATCGCCGTAAAAAAGCGGCGACCTGCGGGTGGCAGCTAGGGGGCGCGCGCCAGCCGTACTCCTGAGGAGTGTGCCCGCGGCTCGGGCGGACCCGATGTCCGCCGGCGAGCCGCGATGGGCGGCCACAGCCAAAGAACGGGGAACCGCTGATGTAAACACGGCGGATCCCCGCTCTGTTAGTGGGGGCATAGGAGATCTACTGATCCCTGTCACTGGGATCAGTTAGATCTCTTATGCCCATGGTAGCCCAGCCCCCCCCCCCCCCAGTTAGAACACACCCAGGGAACACAGTTAACCCCTTCACTACACCCTGCAGGTTAACCCCTTCAATGGCAGTGACATTTATACAGTAATCAGTCGACATTTCAATTTCTGATAGCTGTATAAATGTCATTGGTCCCAAAAAAGGGTCAAAATGGTTCGACATGTCCGCCCCAATATCGCAGTACCGCTAAAAATCGCAGATCGCCGCCATTACTAGTAAAAAAGAAAAAAAAATATAAAAACCTCAGAAATGAATTCTAATCATCCGTAAACGCGGCCACTTTTGTGCAAACCAATCAAACGCCGATTGCGATTTTTTTAAACAAAAATATGAGGAAGAATATAAATCGTCCAAAACCGATGAAAAAAAATGTTTTTTTTTATATTTTTTTTTTGGATTTGTATTTTAGCAAAAAGAAAAACTGTTTTTTCACTGTTCTTCTTTTGTTTATAGCGGCAATCAGAAATGACGCAGAGGCGATCAAATACCACCAAAAGAAAGCTCTATTTGTGGGAAAAAAGGACGCAAATTTTGTTTTGGTACAAAGTAGCACGACCACGCAATTGTCAGTTAAAGCAACGCAGTGTCGAATCGCAAAAAGTGCTCTGGTCCTAACCTGGGAAATCCTTCCGGGGCTGAAGTGGTTAAAAAAAAACAAACATGTGATACTTTTCTGCTCTGTGCAGTTGGTTTTGCACAGAGCAGCCCGGATCATCCTCTTCTCAGGTCCCTCTTCAGCTCTCCTGGCCCCTCCCTCTGGTGGCGCCACCACAGCCAGAAGTTTGCTACAGGGGGCACCCGAGCTGAGTCACAGCTCCATGTATCCTATCACGTAAGTAATTAGAGAATGCTAAGGAGACTGCTACACACAGAAGGTTTTTCATATTTATGCATAGAATGCATTAAGAAAAAAAAAAACAAAACACTCACATGGTATGGTGCCTAAACATCCTGGCACCCGGTGTGTAAAACGGATGATTTCTTATGGGGAAATTGGCCCTGGTGAATGTATGCCATCTATAGTGTCTATAGCTTCCTGATGATGGCCTGTTCTGATTGGCCAAAACTAGTCGCAGCTTGATCGCGTTATCGCCACACTTCCACCCACAATTGAGGCAAGGGAAGCAGCCAAGCCGACACTATAGACGGCATACATCCACCAGGGCCGATTTCCCCATAAGAAATCCATCCATTTTACACGCCGGGTGCCAGGATGTTTAGGCACCATACCATGTGAGTGGTTTCTACAATAAATTTGTTACCTGGACGTTACTGAGCTATGAGATCTTCTGTTTTTTTACACATGCTATTATGATGATGGAGTCCCTATTCAGCAGCTGACAGTTTCCATAGCTCTACAGGGGTCATCCCACAACACGTATTTGACTGCACCAGAGATGGTGGGTCACTGAAGTGGGGCGAGTGTACCTCTATGTGGGGCACCTAGTCCGAGCACTTATACAGCACCTTATACGATTCTGGTATTGAGCACTTCATCTGCATTGGGACTGGATTTATGGACTTGAGTTCAATATATCCATAGTAGCATGGTTACATGTAGTAGCGCGGTGTAGCAATATTGCACTGAGCACTTTATCTGCATTGGGACTGTATTTAGTGTATTCATAGCGGTATGGTGACATGCAGTAGCGCGGTGTAGCATTATTATTTCTATTGTGGATTTGCAGCACTGGCACATTTTACCACTGCAGCTGATTGCAATCATTTTGAGATGACCATTTATTGTATTCTGTGGCGCTGAAATTTGTATTTTTATTTCATTTGAAACTCTCCTAGAAGCCTTTCCTCCTAGCAGCAGCATTTTGGCAGAAAAAAGCCTGACGCTTGTAAAAGTGCCTAACGCTTTACTCGCTTTCAGGCACGTTTATAGGCATAAAGAGCTTGGAAGTTAATTTCAATGGCAATAATAATAATAATTTATTCTGACCTTTGAAATTAAATTAGCATTCAAGCACTAAATGTGACAAGCATTTAGCAGCATCAATCGCTTTTTCTGCCAAAACTCTGCTGCTTCTGGATGTACTGGCAGTTGGGTTTTTTTAGGTTGGATGTATAGCGTGCTGGAAGTGTGTATAGAGAGCGCCCTCGCACACAAAACAATGTAAAAACTGCACCAAAAATAGTGGCGAGGGATAAAACCGCACGTGCATTCCATTTGGTACACCTCTACCTTTAATGTGATATGACCAATAACAGTATTTCAGTGGAGAATATCATTTCAGTCAAGTTCCTAAACTAAAGTCCACTTGTCCCTCCTATTTTTTCCTGTGACATAGTCATTACCAGTATCACATATCAAAATGGCTTGATGGGATATCGCACAGTCAATCCCTAGTGTCCCTCGACCCTATTGGTAATAATTTGTAATCATATTATACTTTGTTTTTTGTCTCTACTGGTATCCCTATCGAGAATGTTTACTGTTGGGTTCTCCCTGTTTCACATTAGGAGATCTTATGTCTATAACACCAATGTAGTTTTAGATGTATAAGTAAGCGGTTTTGCACAAGGAGAGCCATGCTTATTAACTGACATTTAAAAGTATGTATTGATTTTTTTTAATGATTGTATTTCCATTTTATTCTATTTATGAATATTATGATGATTTCTAGGATTGTTTGATGCAATTATAGTACCTTGCTTATCTACATTAGATTAAGCCGGGAATATGGAAATGTACAGTGGGTCTAATGTGGCTGTTATGCTTGAAACACACACTTTGACCTTTACCAGGTAATATCTGGGTTGCAGCATGGTATTAATTCATTTGAGCGAATGAGTGGAACCTGACCCTTTCAATGTAGAAGTTGTGATCGCATATATCAGTTTGGCAAATGCTAGGGGGCAATATGGTCCTGGTCAGGCTCCTATAGGAATCCCATTTTTATTCTATTGATGATTATTATGATGATTTCTATTTATTTTATTTATTTCAGGTACTTATATAGCGCTGTAAATTTATGCAGCACTTTACATATACATTGTACATTCAAATCAGTCCCTACCCTCAAGGTGCTTACAATCTAAGGTCCCTAACTAACATTTATACACATACTAGGGACAATTTAGACAGGATCTAATTTACCTACCAGCAGGTCTTTGGAGTGTGGGAGGAAACTGGAGTACCCGGAGCAAACCCACGCAGGCACAGGGAGATCACAAAAACTCCAGGCAGGTAGTGTCGTGGTTGGGATTCAAACCAGCGACCCTTTTGCTGCCAGGGGAAAGTGCTATCCACTACACCACTGTGATTGTTTAATGTAATTGAAGTACCTTGCTTCCCTACATCAGATTAAAGCGATACTAAAGGTTCCCTTAAATAACAAAACATGTTATACTTACCTCCTCTGTGCAAGGGTTTTGCACAGAGTGGCCCCAATCCTCCTCTTCTGGGGTCCCCCAGCGGCGCTCCTCCCCCTCCCCTCAAGTGGCCCGTCAGGGAATCGCTTTCCCTGGGGTCACTCGTGCGGTCACGCTCCCATGTCCCGCGTCACAGGACTTGATTGACAGCAGCAGGATCCAATGGCTCCCCTGCTATCAATCTATCCAATGAGGACCCAAGACACCGGCTAGAGCTGCTAGTCCTCGGTGCAGGAACGATCGGGCTCAGGGGGGCAGCTGCAACAGAAAACGTTTTTCACCTTAATGCATAGAATGCATTAGGGTGAAAAACCGGGAGGGTTTACAACCCCTTTAAGCCTGGAATATGGAAATGTACAGTGGGTCTAATGTGTTGCTGTTAGGTTTGAAACAGACACACTTTGACCTTTACCAGGTAATATCTGGGTTGCAACATGGTATTAATTCGCTTGAGCCAACGAGTGGAACCTGGCCCTTTCAATGTAGAAGTTGTGATCGCATATATCAATTTGGCGAACGCTAGAGGGCAATATGGTCCAGGTCAGGCTCCTATATTAATCCAGAACGCTGCGCAATCAGGTCATGCCCTCAGTGGAAGTCGGAATGACGAAACGCGTTAGTACGTGACCTAGCAGCATTTGGATGTGTAAGCTGTCATGAATGGTGAGAGGCTCCTTGAGCCCCATTCTTAGCAGTGGAGGTGTGAAGGGATGAAGGTGCCGTGACACGAACAAGTGTTTAATTGAGAAATGTCTGTTTTGACATATTTCTGGTAAGTGTGATCATAAGGGGGGTGGTTAGTTCTCAATAAATTCTTTTAAATGGAATTATGCTATGTGAAGCACTTTTCTTCCTTATGCATTTCAGGCTTTAATTATCTTCTATCTGGTGAGTTCATACCCTTAGGGGAATGTGAACCACGAGGTGTATAATATCCTGGTGTCGGGGTGCACGTGTTTTTGCTTACATTTATCTAGCAAGATTGTGTGCTAACATTATTTGGAGATTACCTCTACTCACCTGTATGCCATTGATTACCTTCACACCATTTGATCAGACTGAACTCTTTGGGAAGTCAACCACATTTCCTTTTTTGTGGTGGCAAGCACTGCTGTGATTCTTAACCATCCAAAAACTGTCTTAGGCTCGATTCACATCTATGCATTTTTCTTTTCAGCGTTTTTGCAGTGCTTTCTGTGTTTTTTTTATCACGATTTGCATTTTTTTTTGTTTTGTTTATTTTGGAGGGGAAAATTTTGTTGCTAGGCAGATTTAAAAATGCAAATTGCGGTAAAACCGTGTCAAAAATGCAGCACTTGCGTTTTTCTTGCATGCCCATTGAAATCTATTACATGCAAAACACTGCATTTTGCGGGTAAAAAAGTCCCTGGCCCTTTCCAAAAACGCAGAGGCACAAAAATGCATTGATGTGAACGTGTTCCATAGGCATTCATGTTAAAAAATTCCTTGCATTTCTGCAAAATGCATCAAAAACGCATTAGTGTGAATGGAGCCTTAGAGGGATTGTTTTATTCACATGTGTATTTATTAGAGCTGCACGATTAATCGTATTAAAATCGTGATCTCAATCCACCCCCCCCCCCTGCGATCTCCATTGGGCATTACAGCGATTTTCAGTGCAGTTAATGGGGTCCGACTGGCGGGGCGACTCAGCGTGACTTGACAGTAATAAAAGTCAATGCAAGTCGCCTGAAGTCTTTTCGGAGCGACTTGAGTCTCAGGGGAGACTTCCAAGTCTGGGCAGAGAGCCAAGTTCTGAGTCACCATTGATAAAAGCCACTAAAACAGATACAAAGTAATTTACTTCAAAGAAATGAACTCTGAGGCACCATTCACACAGGGGCGACTGTCGCTCCGACTTGGGTAGCCTCAAGTTGCCCCAGGTCGCTTGACATCTGAAATTCCATTGAAATGAATGGGAGCCGTCTTAATGTACACTACTGAAGTCGGAACGACTTCAGGAAAGGTTCCTGTACTACTTCTAGGCGACTTCTATCCGACTTGTGCCCATAGAATTGAATAGAAGTCGCCTCCAAGTCGGATCCCCCATCTAAATAAAAGCGACTTTGTAGTGAAAAGAATAGAATTTATTTTTAGGCAACCCCCTCCCTCCCTTTTCTGATTGGTCAAGGCAAAGTCGCCTGGAAAAAGTCGTGTTGTAAAGTCGCCTCAAGTCCCTGGAAGTCGCGCTGAAAGTCGCGCTGAAATTGCCTAGCAAAGTCGCGTCGAAGTCGGGTCGCCTCTGTGTGAATGCAGCCTTATTGAACTCCCCTTGTATAGTTGTTTGGTTTAACCATCTAAAGACTAAATCTTTCCTGACACTTGCTGTTTACAAATAAAAATCCATTATTTTGTGCTAGAAAATGACTTAGAACCCCCAAACATTATATATATATATTTTTTAGAGAGACCCTAGAGCATAAGATGGTGGTTTATTTCAATATTTTATGTCACACGCTGTTTGCGCAGCGGACTTTTAAACGCAATTTTTTTGGAAAAATTACCCTTTCAAAAAACTAAACAGTGCTGTTAGCCCAATTTTTTTGTATATTTAATATATTACGCCGTGAGAATCATGAGAGAATCGTGATCTTTATTCTAAGCAAAAAAATCGTGATTCTCATTTTGGCCAGAATCGTGCAGCTCTAGTATTTATGGTTTAACACCAGTTTGCACTATTGTTCAATGATTGTGCCTTATATGACAATGTCTTATTACATCAATAAAAATATTGAAATATAAAGTCCACATGTCAAGAGAGAAATATCTAAGACTGCCATAGCCCTCTTCTGAAAATGCTTGTTGCCTGGCTGTGTTTGGATTCAATACTTGAGTCACAGAATAAGACCAAGAGTCAAGTGCACTTTTGCTGTGCTTTTCCAGGGTGACCAAAGCGCATGAAAACTATACCCTATTAAATCCTATGTAACTGTTCACACTGCAGGTGCACAGCGCTTTGAATAGTCCTCCACGCTGCGTCTTTGGTGCAGTTTTTCAAAAGGTCACCAAGAAGGCACTTTCCTTTGTATGTCAATGGGAGCGCATCAAAAGCGCATCAGTGTAAAGGGGCCCTTACAATCAGAATTCCTTATCTCTTCACTTGTTTTGGCCTAGTGATTCAAAAAGCACTGAGGTAAAAGCATCAGCAGAGCAGCCAGGCAATTAGCATGTTTAGAATGAGGTCAGTAACAGCAGAGTACATATTTCTATTATGACGCGTCATTTAAATCTCAGGATTTGTTTGGGTGGTTCCTGATTGTAATTACTAGAAATCTTATAACTTAAAAGAAACCCGTCATGCCAGAAAGACAGAGACTGCCACTGCTGACTTCTCCTTATGGAAATGTTAACTGTGTCGCCATCATGCTGCCCCTCTTGCTTGAACAGTCGGAATTACTGATCTGGATTAGGTATGCAGATATATACGGTACTTTTCGGTTCTGTATACTTATTCCAGGCTGGTAACTAAGAAAGTAGAAAAGCTAGCAAATTAGCACAACACCCAGGCAACAAGCATTTTGAGAAAGAAGCCAGCAATAGCAACCCCTGTATCGCATTCATGACAGGGTTACTTTAAATTACTCGCCGAGTCATGATTAAAAATTACAGACAGGTGAAAAATACTTGGCAATCCTTAGGAATCATCTGAACTTGCCTCCCCTTAAAGCCTCATACACACGGTTTGACGGTCGTATACAACAAGTCGTACTAACGACCGTCGTATATGTAATCGATCGTTCATATGCGCGATTTGAACAGCTGAACATACGACGGTCGTACAAGGGGAGTTGTATGAGCAAAATAGAAAACTTGGTCATACCAACAAGCGCTCATACGACCGTTGTATCGTGTGTACAGAGCAGTTGGTACAACAAGTTGTATTGTGCAAAACACGCATGCTCCAAAGTCAGGAACGGCCGGATGCTAATTACATGCACCTGAACTTTCTTCTGCGGTCGTACGATCGTGTAGTGCATGTCAGTATGCTAGATACAACAGCCAACATACGATTTGAGACGATCGTATGTACGATCGTCGTCCCGTGTGTACGAGGCTTAAGAATCCCACAGAAAGGTTTCTGTCTTTTGCAATAATCTTTCAGTAGGATATTTTTTTTTTGGAAATGTCAGTCACCACACCTAAGCTTCAAAATGGCCAACAAAAGTTAAATTGGTTGTAAACTTCTCTGCTGCATCTCTCCCCCCACCCAGACCCCCCTTTTTCTTATCTGAACCCGATCCAATCCAGCGATGAGCACGAGTGCAGCAGCTCCCGCTGCTGTCACTCTCCTCATTGGAAAGATTGATGGCAGTAGGAGCCATTGGTTCCCACTGCTGTCAATCAAAAGCTGTGACATGAGAGAGAGGGGGGCAGGGCCGAGTCCCACTGTCTGTGTCAATGGACGCCGCAGTGGGACTCAGGAGCGAGCTCGTACGAGTGCCCCCAGGGAAAGTGGGAAAATATGAACCTTTAAGGCCTCATACACACGGACGTTTTTTGACACCGGCGTTTTCTGGCTTTTTTGCAGCTCTCCATGTTAGTCAATGGCCCCATAAAAACGTCGGCGTTTTTGAGCTGTAGATGGCGTCGGCGTTAGTGAGCTGAAACTAGAATCCACAGCCATCGCGTTCTGAGGCTGTAACGTTTTGGCATTTTTTGACGCCGACGCCACAATATGCCAAACGCCACCTATTATTATACCGGCGTTTTCTGGCGTTTTTTGACGCCGACGTTTCTAGGTTGAATAATAGCAGAGGGATGATTTTTTTAAAAAAAAACCTATTGACGCCGACGCTCACTAACGCTCAAAAACGCCGATGCATAACGCCGAAAAACGCCGTCTTGTTTTCCTTGACGTCGGGCCCGACGTTTTGTTTATTTTTTTAGAAACGTCCGTGTGTATGAGGCCTAAAGAGGAAGTAAACCCTGATGGGTATTATCGCATATTAGCCTATTATGTGCCACTTACCTGCATTGGAAGCCCGCGATATCTCCGCTCCAGGCCATGTCCATCTTCCGCCCCTCTTCCTTCTGGGGCCACGGAGTCCGGCTCTGTGACTGGCTGGAGTCGCGTGACGTCACTCCCGTGCATGCACGGGAGCCGCCAAACGCGGCACGATCACAGTACACTGTATATCTCCTGAACCGTGCAAGTTTAGGAGATATGCAGAGAACCTACAGGTAAGCCTTATTTATAGGCTTACCTGTAGGTTAAAGTGATTGTCCAGGGTTGACAAGCACTTTAATCTAGCAATGTGTGATGCTCTGGATTATAAGATGCAGATCGGGAGCACGCTTTTTTATGCCACTACCAAGGCAGAATTTGCACATCAAATTTAGGGGGGTCTGAAAGCTTCTCAGACCTTTTTGACATGTTTATAGTACACACTGATTATTTAAGGATAAGTTCACTTTTTAACAAAAAATAATAAATGCACATATTTTTGCAGGTAGGAAAATGTGCATTATTTTTGTTTCTGGAGCGTATAAAGCATTGCACCAGCGATCAACAGTTCGCTGATGTCATGCAGATCTCCTGCAGACCTGTCAGTGTATCTGTGTGCCCATACATCCACAGCGCTGTGGTAGTTGATTGAAAACTACAAGCTGGCAGCTGAAAAGGCTGCCGGACCTTGTCGTTTTTCCATTCACAATGCACTGAGAATGAGTGGGATTGTAAAGGCAGAAGGTTTTTTTTAATCTTAATGCATTCTATGCATAAGATAAAAAGCCTTCTGTGTGCAGCAGCCCCCCCTCAGCCCCCCTAATACTTACCTGAGCCCACTCTCTGTCCAGCAATGTCCTCAAGTGCTTCAGCCGTCCGAGATTCTCCCTCCCTGATTGGCTGAGACACAGCAGCGGCACCATTGGCTGCCACTGCTGTAAATCAAAGTCAGCTAGCCAATCAGGAGAGATGGGGCGGGGCCTGGACAGGGCTCAGTGTCTGAATGGTCACAGGGAGCTGTGACTCGGCTCGGGTGCCCCCATAGCAAGCTGCTTGCTGTGGGGCACTGAACAGGAGGGAGGGGCCATACACTGCATGACAGCTGATTGGAGGAAAGGTACCCCCACCCCCTCCACAGCGGTGCTGTGAATAGACATGTTCTCTGCTTATCTGTCTCTAAGTTCACTCCCCAACATAAATTTCCAGCTGCTTTTATCTCGCATCGGAGAGATTGTCAGAAGTTATCATGCTGATAACAGAGGAGCAGAGCAGCAGAAAGACGTGGCACTTAGAGCTTTGGAGAGAGGCAAGTAAACACTGCAGATATATGTGCCTAGGTCCGGATTTCAGGAATTGGGTTTACACCCACTTTAATGCATTTTCTGCTTTAGGCTCCTTTCACACGAGCGGATCCATCCGTTGATCCCCGCTGAGCTGGCGGATGACAGGGCCGTCACTGCACTCCGTGCAGAAACTGACCTGTCAGAGCTCCATTCTCCTCTATGGAGGATCGGATGGACACGGACCGTCTGTCCGTGTTCAATCGATACGATAGACGGATGGAAAATAGGGTTTCCATCCGTCTGTTTTTGGCGGATCGGATGTCAGCGGACATGGCACCACTGACATCCGTCGCTCCATAGAGGACAATGGAGCTTCCGTTCAGGTCCACCTGAAAAACTGACAGGCGGACCTGAACATTCCGATGGTGTGAAAGGACCCTTAAGGTAAAGAAATACCCCACTACTTGTGCTACCCACCCCATCCCTAAACACTTTTCTGACTCCTGACACCACTTCAGCGTTTTATTGGCTTTAGCATTGCTCCTCTCAATAACTGGTCTCACAGGAGACACAAAGCAGCCAGACCCATAAGTTTTTCCTGCTGTCAGTCAAACTCTGGTGGGGAAGAAACAGGGGTGTGGCTTACCAGTGCTGTGTATGTGTCTATGGATGCACACAGCCTGACCTGGGAGCGCATGCACACAGGTGTCTCTATACCACCTGGCTTGCAGAGGAGGCATCTGTAGGAGGGAGGGAATGGACAGCCCCAGCAGGGGACTGCCAAAAGAGGTGGTAAGAGACCTTCCTGTGCAATATGATTGCGTAGCACAGGCAAGGTGATTTAAGCCAAAGCTACATTAAAGCAAAACTCCAAACAAGCAACTAAAAAGTGTACAACATATACCTTATGTTAACTATTTTAACTGCCATACCATGTGTTAATTCTGAACAGCCAGTCTTGTGATGTATGCCCATCAGTCAACTACACAGCCAGGCAAACAACACACGTATTCTCTGGTTCAGCAATACAGCTTTCTGTATATCCAATCAGTCTCCAGACTGCTTACTGGGCAATACATAGACATCACAGCCTTGGTTAGAAATGTAGGAGCTGATCCTAAAGGATGGCAGAGGTGGGGAACGGACAAACCTGGATGCACAATATGTCAAATCCTTTGGTAAAGTTAAATATATATTTTTTTACATTTAGCTTCACTTTAAGGAAAGCCCAATTACATGTATCTGTCCTACAAATAGTGTAAGTAACAAGCAGCACTATAATAAAATCTATGAGTCCACAAAAAAAAAAAAAAACACAGGAAATATTGTTGCCTGGCAGGCTAGGGAATTTTCTGCTTGCACTGCATCCTGTGACAAAACAAAAACCAGTACAGTTTAAAAAGCCAATGCCCAGGTCATATGCAATGCACAGAACAGTGTATGGGTTCATCAGGAAAGCTAGCAACAACCCACAACAATGGCCAGCTTAACCATTCAGATAAAGAGACACACTATCTGTAAACTGCCAGTTTGTAAATCTCTCTAGCAAGACAGCCAATGGGATGCATGTACTGAAAGCCAAAATTTCTGGCCTTGTTGATTTTATCAATAAAAACTTCTCGTTCTTATACATCTCCCAGCGGGTTTAATTTAATGCCATTTAATTTTTTTTTTTAAGGAGGACATTCTCATGTACTAAACACTTATGCCCCTTTCACACTTGTGCGAAGCCATTTTGCCGCGATTTCGGATGAGTCCGACTTTGTTGCAACTTTGACACAATGAAAACATGTCACAAAGTCGTACAGAAAACGCATCTATATTATTCAGGTACGATTTGCATGAGACTTTGAGAGTTTAACATTGAAGTCTATGGACCTCAAGTTGCATCAAAGTTGGGCCAAAGTAATGCAGGGACTACTTTGAAGTCGGCACGACTTGGAGTTGTACAGATATGAATGTTACTCATTGAAAATAATGGGGAACGACTTTTCATGGGACTTTGCAGTGCCAAATAGCAGGACAAGTCGCACAAGTGTGAAAGGGGCCTAAGTCAAATGCAGTAAGTTCCAATCGCTTCTGGATATATTTTGGCGCTATGGGGAGAAGGATGGTCACCTACCTGCTGGCCAGCTGGGCTCTCGACACTGCCAGCTGTTGCTCCCACTCAAATTTCACCTTCTAATCCATGACCTCCTGAGTCCTGAGCACACAGGCTGCATGGGGCGGGTCAGAGCATCAGTGGAGCTCCTGGCCCCACCCCCTACCTACTGGCTGGAGAATACAGGTACAGCACCTCTGCGTGACTTCCATTTACATGGTCTGGTCGCTGATGCTCCATGATCGGGCCCCAATTTGCAGGCAGCACTGGCTCAAGGGGCAGCTGCTATGGGTCCCACAACAATGACTGGGCCCAGAGCAGTTACCCCTTTTGCCCTGTGTTAAAGAAGGCCCTGACATAGGGAAATAGGAATTTTTCACGCCTGGTGCAAACAGTGAATGGGCTGACAAAATCCCAGGCACCAGGTTGCAATTTCTATTTGCCATGGCGACCTGGCGCCTGAGATTTGTCAAGCCCTGACTTAGCCCCTACCCCTCTTAATATACAGAAGTGACACAGGGATCTTCTCTAGGAAGTGGAGGGATTCAGGATATCTCTCTCAGAATATAGCATGTTGGTGATGCCTGTCTTAGCCTCCTACCCCTATTATATTAAGAGGTGACACAGTGATCTGAGAAGTGCAAGGAGCCAGGGTGTCACTCTCATAATTTGGACTGCTGGTAATAAGTATTATAAACCTTTCCCTACTAACATACAGAGGTGACATACAGATCTCTTCAAGGCAGTGAAGGGAACCAGGGTATCTCTCATTAACGTATTAAGAGTTGGTGATAGCGGTCTCACTCCCCTGCACCACTACACACAGAGATCACCTCTGGGCAGTGGAAAGAATCAGAGTGTCCTGATCACAGGGCATATAAATAGCTGTTATAGATGTCTCATCCTATGCCCAATTACATACAGAGGTGACACAAGATCCTCCTTTGGACAGTGCAGGCAACAGGGTTATCTCTTTCAGGGTTTGAAGAAATGCTGATGGGTGTCTCAGCCCCCTGCTCTTATTCTATACATAAGGGGACACAAGGATCTCCTCCGAGAAGTGCAGGAAACCTCTCTCAGGATATGAACATCTAGTGATTGGTGTCTCAGCCCCTTGCCCCTATTCCATACAAAGGGGATACAGGGATCTCCTCTAGGTAGTGCAGGGGACCGCTCTCAGGATATGACCATCTAGTGATGGGTGTCTTAGCCCCGTCTCCATTCAATACAGAGGGGACACATGGATCTCCTCTGGGTAGTGCAGGGAACGTCTCTCAGGATGTGACCATCTAGCGATGGGTGTCTCAGCCCCCTGCCCCCATTCCATACAGAGGGGACACAGGGATCTCCTCTGAGCAGTGCAGGGGACCTCTCTCAGGATATGAACATCTAGTGATGGGTGCCTCATCCCCCTGCCATCATTCCATACAGAGGGGACACATTGATCTCCTCTGGGTAGTGTAGGGAACGTCTCTCAGGATATGAACATCTAATGATGGGTGACTCATCCCCCTGCCATCATTCCAGAGGGGACACAGGGATCTCCTCTGAGCAGTGCAGGGGACCTCTCTCAGGATATGAACATCTAATGATGGGTGACTCATCCCCCTGCCATCATTCCAGAGGGGACACAGGGATCTCCTCTGGGCAGTGCAGGGGACCTCTCTCAGGATATGAACATCTAGTGATGGGTGCCTCATCCCCCTGCCATCATTCCATACAGAGGGGACACAGTGATCTCCTCTGGGTAGTGTAGGGAATGTCTCTTAGGATATGAACATTTAATGATGGGCGACTCATCCCCCTGCCATCATTCCAGAGGGGACACAGGGATCTCCTCTGGGCAGTGCAGGGTACCTCTCTCAGGATATGAACATCTAGTGATGGGTGCCTCATCCCCCTGCCTACAAGTATAGGACTCTCTCCAGGG
>BLSH010153469.1:2574732-2589965 GCA_018402905.1 Glandirana rugosa
CAGCTAAATATAAGAAGGAGTATAAAAACCATTTTGTTTCGATTTTTTTTTTTTTTTTTTTTTTTTGTTTTACCAAAAATATGAGGAAGAATATAAATCGACCAAAACCGATGAAAAAAAAATGTTTTTTATTTTAATTTTTTTTTTTTTGGGATTTGTATTTTAGCAAAAAGTAAGAAATTTGGGATTTTTTTGCAAAATTGTCGCTCTTTTGTTTATAGCGATGATCAGAAATGACGCAGTGGTGATCAAATACCACCAAAGAAAGCTCTATTTGTGGGAAAAAAAGGACGCAAATTTCGTTTGGGTACAACGCCGCACGACCGCGCAATTGTCAGTTAAAGCGACGCAGCGCCGAATCGCAAAAAGTGCTCTGGTCCTAAAGTGTGAAATCCTTCCGGGGCTGAAGTGGTTAAAGTGTTTGTGAACCTGAAAGACGTTACTGCTTCATTAAAGCAATATAATATAATATGCTATATTCGCACGGTCAGTTTATGCCTTATGTCATTCCGCTGTTAAAGCGGTTGTCTCCGCAAAGGCATAATGAGCTAGTATGCACCGCATACTAACTCATCATGAAATCTCTCAGAACGAAGCTCCCGCAGGTCTGCCTGGTCCCCGGGGAGGGAGCTGCCATGTTCCCTTCGTGGATCCTTCCGGTTACACAGCGCCAGAGCCGCGAGACGTCAGTCCACCGCATGCGCGGGAGCCGTCTTTACGGCAGAGTTTCCGGCAGGGTCCGGCGGTACGTGCCGTGCATCACTGCGCCTGCTGAAGTCAGCGGCGCTTTCAGTGAGAATATCTCCTAAACCGTACAGGTTCAGGAGATCTTCTTTTAACCTACAGGTAAACCTTATAGGCTTACCTGTAGGTAAAAATGTAATTATAGGGTAAACAACTGCTTTAATACAGGCATGTTGTGCAAGAGCACAGCATGCCTGTATCTTCTGTAGTCTGTAGAAAGCCGCGCTCCCACCAGCCGCTCCTCCCCTCCTCCCGCTGCACTCTGCTGGGGGAAGTGATGTTATGCCATTGGGTCTGACTGCGTTTCATTGCCATGGAAATGCAGAAGCTCAGCGGCAATATCATTTAATGCAATGTCACGCCCCCTCTCTTGACACCCACCAGCAGCTATTTGGATCACTCAGTAAACTAATCGTGATCATGTGACCATGCAATTTAAAAGCCCGGGATTTCATTATAGCCACTTTTTTTTTTTTTTTTCCAAAAAAAAAAAAACCCTAGATTTGACAAGCTAACATTTCTCCGTGGAATAATGTGTTTTTGACATTAGTGAACTTCGTAGCTATGACTAAACGCTGAAATTGTGAAATGTGTTAACTGCTTCCCTGTACGGAGCTGTATTTGTGCCTCTTATGCAATATTAAATAAAGGATTGCAGATTTTTACTGCTGAACGGGAGTGTCACCATTTTGTTTCTGTCAACTTCACAGCTACTTTAACCTCTTGGCAAGGAGCACACGCAAATATGCGGCCTCTCGGAGGCCAGGCCTTGGCGCATATTTGCATGCAATAGCCCCGACAGTGCTGTGCCGAGAGCATGCACCTTGCATGCTCCCGGCACAGTGACAGGTGGCTCACGGAAAGTTCCTGATTGCCATTTGCGATCGGAACTTCTCCGATCGTGTGACCGCCATCACGGCAGTTACGTGGCCATAAGCCCCGCCTCCCGGCATACCGAACGCCTTAAAGGGCCTCCGGCGCCAAGGGGTTTAAATGGTACATTTGATATGTTTTCTATTGTCAATAAAATATGGGTTTATGAGAATTGCAAATCATTGCATTCAGTTTTTTGTAGATTTTAAACAACTTTTTTGGGGTGTGTGTGTCCCACTTCACTAGCAAAGATGGGCCCCAAATTTATCAAGCAAGTATTAAACCAAATGGAAAATGTTGCATAAACATGCTGGGGGATATTCAGTTGTGCTCATAAGTTTACATACCCTGGCAGAATTTGCTTTCTTGGCCATTTTTCAGAGAATATGAATAACACAAAAAAATTCACTCATGGTTAGTGTTTAGCTGAAGCCATTTATTATCAATCAACTGTGTTTACTCTTTTTAAATCATAATGTCAACAGAAACTACCAAAATGACCCTGCTCAAAAGTTTACATACCCTGATGATTTTGGCCTGATAACATGCACACAAGTTGACACAAAGAGGTTTGAATGGCTATTAAAGGTAACCATCCTCATCTGTGATCTCTTTGCTTGTAATTAGTGTGTGTGTGTGTGTGTATATAAAAGGTTAATGAGTTTCTGGACTCGACAGACCCTTGCATCTTTCATCCAGTGCTGCACTGAGGTTTCTGGATTCTGAGTCATGAGGAACGCAAAAGAATTGTCAAAGGATCTGTGGGACAAGGTAGTTTGAACTGTATAAAACAGGAAAGGGATATAAAAAGATATCCAAGGAATTGAGAATACCAATCAGCAGTGTTCAAACTCTAATCAAGCAGGGGAAAATGAGGGGTTCTGTTGAAATCAAACCACGGTCCAGTAGACCAACTAAAATTTCAGCCACAACTGCTAGGAAAATTTGTTTGGGATGCAAAGAAAAACCCACAAATAACTTCACGTGAAATACAGGACTCTCTGAAAACGTGGTGTGGCTGTTTCAAGATGTACAAAAAGGAGGCACTTGAAGAAAGATTGGCTGCATGGTCGAGAAGAAAGCCATTACTACGCAAATGCCACAAAGTATCCTGCTTACAATACGCCAGACAGCACAGAGACAAGCCTCAAACCTTCTGGCACAAAGTCATTTGAAGTGATGAGACCAAAATTTAGCTTTCTCAAGTTGTCTTCCAGGACGGCACACCTGAGAGATGACTGGTCCCACCTGACAGGAAACACAATCAAGACAGAGTTTAAAAGCCCCCGCCCCTCCCATGCCCCTCCAGTTTTTGATTGTGTTTCCCCACAGCGAAACAGTTTGTCTTTTTGCTAAAGATCCAAGGCGGTGAAGCCGAGGGTCTCCCCCTGGGAACCAGACCGCAGGCTTGAGTGCCTGGAGGGTCAGGTGGGGTCTGCATTACTCCTCCCAGGGGGGCTATTCCCCAGACTGGTAAGTCTTCTCAGGGGGGGGGCAGCAGTACTGGAAGAGCCCCCCTGAGAACTGAATGACCCTGGGCACAGTGGGGTGGCCAGAAACTTCAGGGACCATTTTTTCCCTCCCTCTTCTTACCTGGCTGGGTTGTCAGGGATTGAGGAGGCTGGGCTGTGTCTGTTGTCCCACGGTCCTCCATTGCGGGAGTAGCCTGACTCCTGTGTAGTCAGCTGCATGGAGACGCCGGGGGAGCAGGAGGCGGCTTGGAGCCAGATCGATTTCCTCTTCTCTCCCCCACAGAGGAGACCACAGTGGGTGAGTCGGCCGGCTGGCATGGGTACTGGTGGGGTGGGACCCTGAACCTTACCCCTGTAGGAAGCGGTAGAGGTTAATGCAGGTGCATTTATCTTGCAGACGTGGAATCAGTGGCCCAGGGAGGCGCCAGCAGGACTGAGTCTAAGACCTCTTCCCGCTATATAAAAGATGTGGTTACTGCAATGATAAACTGCCGCAGGAACACACAAAGCCCTTCTGCTTTAAATGTATTCATAAGCTGTCAGGAAAAGAAATGTCTCAGGTTATGAAGGATTTTCTTGCTGTGCAGACAGAGATGTTGACTACTCTCAGGTCTTTTCAAGCAACCCTTAGACCAAGGCAGTAGGTGGAGGCACTGTCTAGTGTTGAGGGCTTTTCCTCACAAGAAGGGCCTTCAGGCCTGGAGAGGCTACTTAAGCGGGCCACTGTCAGGGTTCCTGCCACGCAGGACTCGGAGGAGGAGGAAGCAGAAGGGTCTGAGCAGAGTTGCCTGGATAAGGATAGCTAGGAGGAGGGAGAATCCACACCAGGCAGACACATTTTTTCGGCTGATGAGATGGAGGGTCTCCTCAAGGTCATTTATGCCTCTGAGGAGATTCAGGAGCCTGCTGCACATATATCGGCTCAGGATAAAATGTACAGAGGTTTAGTCAGCCCACAGACTGAGGTTCTTCCAATAAATCAGGCTCTAAAAGACATTATCCTGAGGGAGTGGAAGGAGCCAGAGAGGAAACTCTTAAAATTATAAATCTGGAAGTGTAGATGTCCCTTTAAAGATGGGGAAGAGGAGAGCTTCTTTAAGACTCCTAGGTTAGATGCTTCCCTGGCTCAGGTCTCAAAACAATCAGACCTCTCCTTGGAGGATGCAGGTAATATTAGAGACCAGATGGATAGGTCTGAAACTCTACTGCGCAGAGCCTGGGAGGCCAATGCGGCGGCAATGAGTCTGGCCCTGGCCTCAGCTTGCATGGCTAGAAACACGGACATGTGGGTGAGTAAGCTCCTGGACCATGTTTCGCATACATCCAAGTTAAAACAGGTGTTTGACTCCCTGGAATTGATTGGTAAAACGGTAGCCTATCTAGCAGACGCTGCTGTTGAAACTGTACGTGCAACAGCAAAATCTGCAGCCCTGCTAAACTCTGCTAGAAGAGCCTTATGGGTGAAGACCTGGGACGGGGACCATGCATCAAAGTCACGATTGTGTGTTCTCTCATTTGAAGGGTCATTACTATTTGGCATAGGTTCGGATCAGGCCCTGGCCAGATCTACAGAAAAGGGGACAAAATTCCCGGTGAAGACTAAGGGGAAAAAAAAATTTCGAGGCCCCCAAGAGTCAAATCGGTTTAAGAACAAAAAGGAAAATAAAAAATGGGGGTTTGGCAAAGGAAAACACAAAAGAGTCTCCTTTTTTTTTCTAAAGGACTCCAAGTGACGCCAGTGCCAGCGTAGGGGGGGGGCTCTCCCAATTCTCCATCCAGTGGGAGAAGATTACGCAGAGCCCCTACATCTTACAGATAATAAGAGAGGGGTACAGGTTAGAGCTGACTTCCTTACCCCCTCACAATTTTCTCCTTACCCATCTGCCCAGGGACAGACAGAAGGCAACGGGCCTCCTGGAAAACATCAGTCTGTTGGCCGAGCAGAGTCATTGTGCCGGTGCCAACAGTAGAGCTCGGGGAGGGGTTCTACTCTCACATTTTTGTAGTCCCCAAGCCTTCAGGGAAGTTTCGCCTTATCGTAAACCTGAGAAGGCAGAACAAGTTCATACGGTACAAGAAGTTCCGTATGGAAAATATTTACAGCGTCAAAAAGCATCTGTTAAAGGATGTCTTCATGGTCACAATAGACCTGAAGGACGCGTACCTTCATGTCCCCATTTGTAGGGAACACCAGAGTCTGCTGCGGTTTGCACCAAGGAGGGTGTCCAGCACTGGCAGTTCAGCGCCTTGACCTTCGGTTTGGCATCCAGCCCGAGAATCTTTACCAAGGTTCTGGCGGAAGTGGTATCTTTCCTCCATCTGGAGGGAATCGCGCTGAGCCCGTACCTGGACGACCTGTTGGTCTACAACCAGTCACAGGTACAGTTGATGGTGGACCTGGACAGGGTAGTAACCACACTAGAGTCCCTGGGGTGGCTGATCAGTCGGGAGAAGTCCTCACTGGTTCCCTCCTAAACCAAGATGTATCTGGGTTTCCTGATAGACTCTGTGGCACAAAAGCTCATTTTGCCCCAAGCAAAGGTGGAGACCTTGGTAGGGGCAGTAGAGTCTCTTCTAGAACCCAGAGAGTTGTCTCACAGGTTCATTATGAGGGTACTAGGACTGATTACATCCTGTATCCCTGCGGTGCCCTGGGCTCAGTTTCACTCCAGACCTCTCCAGGGATTCCTTCTCTCCTCCTGGGACTGGAAAAGAGGATCCTTGGACCAAAGGGTGCTGGTCCCAAGGAAGGTAAAGGAGTCACTTCGGTGGTGGCTCAACCCGGACAGGTGAAGTCGGGGCCTTCTGTGGAATCCGCTCCAGCCAGTAAAGGTCATGACCAATGCAAGCGCTTGGGGGGCCTATCTAGAGGAACTTCGTGCCCAGGGGGTTTGGAACCAGAGTCAGAGGGACACTTCCTCCAATTTCAGAGAGCTCCTAGCAGTCAAAGAGGCCTTAAAGGCCTTCGAGGAAAGGATCAGGGGAAAAGAGGTTCAAATCCTTTCGGACAATTCCACTACGGTGGCCTTCCTGAACCGTCGGGGGTACAAAGTCCAGTTCTCTAATAAACCTAAGGCAGGGAATTCTGGAATGGGCAGAGATAAGGATTCCCTCGATTTCAGCCATCCACATACGGGGGGTGTTCAACCTAGAGGCAGACTTCCTCAGCAAGCAGCAGATCCTTCAAGGAGAATGGGACCTACACCCCGAGGTGTTTTCGAGGGTATGTCAAAGCTTCGGGACACCAGAGGTGGACCTCTTTGCCAGAAGAGGCAACAGGAAAGGCAAGAGATTATTTTCCATGTACAAAGAAAGGGGTTCAGAGGGGGTAGATGCATTGGCCCACAAGTGGATTTTCGGCTAGCCTATGCCTTCCCCCCCTCCCCCCCCCCCCCCTTGGCTCTGATCCCGAGAGTGCTACACAAACTGAGTCAGTCAGGGGGCAGACTAATTCTGGTAGTGCCGTAGTGGCCCAAGAGGACGTGGTTTCCCACTCTAAAAATGGTCAGTAAACCCTCCTCCAGCGCCTTCCGGATTGGCAGGATCTCCTCCTTCAGGGCCCAGTGGTTCACCCGAATCCCGCCTTCTTCAGTCTGACGGCGTGGCTCTTGAAAGGCAAAGCCTGCATCACAAGGGCTGCTCGGAGAGAGTGATTGAAACTCTCTTAATGAGCAGAAAGCAGGTAACTAGGCGAATCTACGCCAAAGTTTGGGGAGTGTTCTCTCGATGGTGTCAGGCAAGAGGGACTTCCCAACAAGAGATTCCTGCTATTCTGGATTTTCTCCAGGACGGGGTGGATCAGGGGCTGGCAACCAAGACCCTCAAGGTACAGGTCGCGGCTCTGTCTGCGTTTTTGGATAAGAGGTTGGCCTTAGAACCTCTGGTTAAAAGATTCCTGTCAGCCAGTTAAAATGAAGGGTTTTCCCCCTTGGGCCCTGACCCTGGTATTGGAGGCCCTAACTAGGGCACCCTTTGAGCCAGTGGCTCAAGTTTCTTTAAATTTTCTTTCTTTTAAAGTAGCCTTCCTCCTGGCCATTACATTGGCCAGGAGGGTAAGCAACTTGCAGGCTCTGTCAATGAAAGAGCCCCTTTTCTTATTGTTTGAGGATAGGGTAGTTCTCAGGCAAGATCCCCTGTATTTACCCAAGGTACCGTCAAGTTTTCAGAGGACACAGGAGATTGTCCTTCCTTCATTCTGTGAAAACTCCCAGAATGAGAGGGGAAAAATCATTTCACTTGTTGGATGTCAGATGGTGTCTTTTGATTTATATAGAGAGGGTGACAGAATTCCGTTAATCAAATCACCTATTAGTAGGTTTTAGTGTTCAAAGGAAGGGAGAACAGGCCTCTAAAACAACCATTGCTAGATGGATTAGACAAACAATTACCATAGCGTATGAACAGACAGGGAAAGCCATTCCCCCTAGTCTAAAAGCTCGCTCTACGAGGTCTCTGGCGACTTCCTGGGCAGAAAAGGCCGGAGCATCGGTAGACCATATCTGCAGAGCAGCAACGTGGGCAAGCCGAAACACCTTACTGAGGCATTACAGGGTTGAACTTCTGTTCCCTCAGGACCTAGACTTTGGTAGGAAAGTCCTACAGGCTGTCGTCCCGTCCTAAGGTAGGCCTGAGCTTCTTGCTTCTGTCTCAGGTGTGCCGTCCTGGAAGACGACTTGAGAAAGTAACCAGTTACACTTACCGGTAACGGTGTTACTTCCCACCCGATCTTGTGGTAGGACTATCTGTTATATGAAACTGTTTGTTAACTCTCATGCACTGATGTGGGTCAATACTTTTTCACAAAACTGAGGAGCATGGGAGGGTGTCCGGTGGGACCAGTCATCTCTCAGGTTTGGTGTCCTGGAATACTTCCCAGACACACCGTTACCGGTAAGTGTAACTGGTTACTTTTTGTCCACAACCATAAACCCTTCAGAGAGGAGTCAACAAGGTTTGTGAAACACGGAGGTGGATCGCCGATTTTTGGGGATGTGTGAGCTACAAAGGCACAGGAAATTTGGTCAAAATTGATGGCAAGATGAATGCAGTGTCAGGGGTCAGCAACCTTTTTACTTAGTGTTTGGTAAGCCACTTTATAAAAAGTTCCCATCTGCTCTGTATTATAACAAGAAGTTGCCCTGTGTCTGATACCGTGTTTCCCCCGAAAATAAGACCTACCCCGATTTTCGTGAAGGACCGCAATATAAGTCCTACCCCGAAAATAAGCTCTAGCGTAAAGGGAAGAGAGCTCAGGCAAGTCACGGAAGCACAGAGCAACACTATAAGAAGGCATTTGACTCAATTATATTACAGAAACACACACCTTTTACATAATATACTACTGTAATAGAGGAGTCTAGCATTTTACAACCACTTTTACTATTATTCATACTGGGGATTCCTGGCAGGCAGGGAGAGAAGACAGCACATTAAATGACAAGCCCTACCCCGAAAATAAGCCCTAGTGTGTTTTATGGCTGCCAAAAATAATATAAGACCCGGGCTTATTTTCGGGAAAACACGGTATGTGAATAGGTAGTGAGGTGCAATCAACTATAAACTGAAAACTTGCATCAATAAAGTGTAAGTAAATTATATAACACGGTGCCCCCTAAGGGCTAATGTGCAATAATAGCAGCTGTGAGATATAAGTTGTATAAATAAATATTGCAATAATGTATATGTGCCTAAGCAAATATGGACATATACTATAATGCAGTGTCACCTAGTGACTAAAGTCCATCATTGCATACATAAAAAATGCCATAGCATGAAAAATTCATACGTTGCATAATGTGTAAAAAATAAAATATAGATAATCATGAAGTCCGTAGAAGGTGCCACAATTATAATGGTTACAAAATAATAAAGGGCATAAAGTCCATAGAAAGTGCCACAGTAAGGTGCTGCTCCTGCAGTGCATGTTATGAAGAAATCAAGGTTGGTACAAATCATGCAAACAAAGTGCCTCTGTAATTATTAGTATCCAACTAAGTGCTCCTATTCCAAAAGTGAGTACTCCTGGGTGCATGCACACACCTCCACCAAGCAATATATTGCGCTCACCTCCCATGTGCGACCCTTGATGGGCCAAGTCACACAGTCCCCACTGGGGTATTATCCTCCTGAGGCTAGGCAGCATGGTTGTAACTGGTATAGAGTATAGCCATAAAAAACAGAGGGAACTCACATAGCGCTGAATCGTTAAAATCCATTTATTTAAAAGGATTAAAAAAAGCTCACATTTATATGTGTACCAACACCGGTACACTCGGGCAATACGTTTACCACAACAATCCCCGGCAGTCCTAGTAGTTGCAGATTGCAAGTGGCTGCTGGCTCGTGCAGGGATTGTATCTGGTCACTCAAACCGTCAAGAGGCTCCTGATAGATAGATAGATATATCTATCACTGTACAGTTCACATTGCAGTAAAATATCATATGCATACAAACATGTTCACAGATTTCCATGGCACATAGCCAAATGGGTAACCATGGTGACTACTGAGATCTTGAATATATCAGCAGGGGTCTCATATCAAAAAATATATTTTGTCTTTGTACAGCACATGAAAGGATAGGACTGTTCATAGCTCGACGCATGTTTCGTGACTTAATGGTCACTCTTCAGGAGCAAGCCTATCTATGATAAAAAATAAATATGTATAGTTCAAAATTGTAGGATCTGAGACAAGGATCTCTAAGCGTATATAAAAAAAAAAAAAAAAAAAAATTATATTAAACCACCAATGCATGAAACTTACAAGATCATCAAAGTGCTAGGAGTAGGATATATAATTTTTTTTTTTCTCTCTGTATAGGTAACACACCTTACTTGGATCAATTGTCTTGTCATGTTTTGTGCTTGTCTCTCTCAGCTTCAGAGTTCCTGAGGGTGGGGCTGAGCACTGCTGCTGACGTCAGCTGGAGAGACAGAGCCGTATGACATGCACACCGGGTGAACTTCTTCTTCTAATACAGAGGGATAGGAGCTTTTAGAGTTAATTATGAGAGCAGAGAGGAGAAGCTACAAGAGGAAGAGGGATGGGGAGGAGGGTGGAGTTGTAGACAGGCACACAGGAGATGGGAGAGCTGAGAGTGACACAGCCTGCATAGACCACGAGGCTCTCAGGATAAGCAATATACAAGGGGAGTCATCACTCACAGAGGAAGTCATGACCTGGCATTATCAAACCAATATTTTAGAGGATGCTGAGGGATAATTTAAAAAGCAAAAGCACCATGCTGCTAATTGCCCATTAAAGACAGGAGCAGCATTTTTTATATAATAATCCTAACATGGTAATAATAAGGGGGGGATACAGGGGTGGTTATGCATGGGGGGGGGGGGGAATACATGGGTCGTTATGCACAGGGGAGGGATGCAGGGGTGGTTATGCATGGGGGGGGATACATGGGAGACTGTAGACCGGGGTGATAAAAAATGCATCTGTTTCTTTAAGAACATAGCCCCCCCATTAAGCACGCTGCTTGGTGCTCAGATGACTCACCGCGTCTCTTCTCTCCTTGTCTGACAAAAGCAGTGGGCGGGCCTGAGCATTACGTCCGTTGGGAGGAGTAGATATGCAGTGAGTTTGACAGCCACTTGTGCGCGGACTGGGTGCCCGTGAATTAATCACGGGTACTGGTGGGCCATAGATTTAGCGGCGGCGAGCCGTGTGCGGCCCACGGGTTGCCAACCCCTGCAGTATGTTATCAAAATATACTGGAGGAACATTTGCATTCATCAGCCAGGAAGCTGCGCATGGGACGTACTTGGACATTACAACATGACAATGATCCAAAACACAAGGCCAAGTCGACCTGTCATTGGCTACGGCAGAATAAAGTGAAGGTTCTGGAGTGGCCATCTGTCTCCTGACCTCAATATCATTGAGCCACTCTGGGGAGATCTCAAACTTGCAGTTAATGCAAGACAGCCCACGAATTTCCAGGAACTGGAGGCTTTTTGCCAAAAGGAATGGGCAGCTTTACCATCTGATTAGATAAAGAGCCTCATCCACAAATACCACAAAAGCCTTCAAGCCCTTATTGATGTTAAAGGGGGCAGTAAACAGTATTAAGAACTGGGGTAGGTAAACTTTTTTGATCAGGGTCATTTGGGTAGTTTCTGTTGTCATTATGATTTAAAGAGTAAACACATTTGATTGATAATAAATGGCTTCAGCCAAACACTAACCATGAGTGAAAGAAATGTCTTTGTGTTTATCATTCATATTCTCTGAAAAATGGCCAAGAAATCATACATTCTGCCAGGGTATGTAAACTTTTATGAGCACAGCTGTAGTAAGGCTGCAATCACATCTAAGCATTCTGTAAATGCGGGGCACACTTCTGGTGTAATTCATTGTTAATGGCACACCAAATGCGGCAAGCAGACACCCGGAGCTCCATGTCCAAAAAGGTAAATGAGCTTCTTTGGCGCACTTGTTGCCCCATTTAAATGTAGGGCAGCCCTACACATAAAGCATGAAAAAAATGCAGGAGACACTAGGTGTGATCCCGGCCCAACGGTACCATTAGAACTCCCACCCCACCTCCAACAAAACAAATTCATTGAGCATTAGCTTTTCGTTCTTTAACTGAAGGTTCTGTGGATGTGCTTCTGTAAAGTAGTTTGGCCTAATTCATCATTTTATAATCCATTTAGCTTTGCTTGCTGCATTCTCAGAAATGAACAGCTCTGCTATGAAGCACAGGCATAACGATAGGGGTTGCACTTGCAACCGGGCCCCATGCTCCAGGGGGCCCGTGTGCCTCCCTTGTTTACCTGGATAGGAGGGATTTTGGGGGCAGCATTTAGAGGAACTATTCTACATTTTCCTCTTAATGGAGGAGATTGGTTCCTCTATATGCTGCCCCCGCCGCCCCTCCTATCCAATTTACTTGTCTTCTGCTGTTCCCCGTGTCCCCCCACAGAGCTGTTGTCTCTCTCTTCCCCCCCCCCCTTCCTGCCAGCTGCTGTAGATGGACAGTCAGTGATTGGTACCAATTGGTTCATTCATAACTGAAGCATAGTAAACTGTTTTTACTATACTTCCATTTCTGAATGAATGGGAGGCTTGGTACACAACTATTCCTGTCCATTCATTCTGTGCAGCTGAGGCTACACAGTTGGAGATTGAGGGCTGAGGTTTGTTTAGTCCCCTGATATCTCATCAAGGCGCCCCCCCCCAACAGCGCTCCTAAAATAAATTGTAAAATAAATAAAAATTAAAAACTACAGACACCAGTGAGGGAACTATCAGGGTTGCAATTGGGACCGGGCCCTGGCATTTCACTACCATGGGGAGGCCCGAAGATGGCAGAAAGGGACCCACTGCAGAACTTGTGAAATTGTGCCGCTGCAGGACCGCTATAAAGGGACCCGCAATGGGAGTAAAGGGCCCCAGGATCAGCGGGAAGGGCCCTGGTCAGGGGGCCCTTCATAATTTCTTGCATCGGGGCCCTGAAGGTTCTAGTTACGCTTCTGATGAAGCAGCTATATAATAACTGTGGAGGTGTAAGGTATAGTCCTTGCTAATGAGCATCAGTGTCCAAAGAAAAGATTTTTGTTTTTATTGCTGAAAACCATCCAAAGCTAAACCCCGTTTATTTATCGCAACGCGTTCCCAAAACTACATTTAAGGGAAGCTGTAAATTATAACTGTCATAGTTGCATGTGTTGTCAACCAAAACTGTCAAGCCACAAAATTGCTGGTGTCATAACTGATCCACATGTGCCTTGGCTTTACACTGCATACTGATACAGCTCAGGGCTGCTTAATGTATATAATTTTGTACTTCAGGAATGGATTTCCAAAGGGCATGGTGAATACAGAGAAATACCCAGTGAAAGAGATTTCTTCCAAGAAGTGAAAGAAAGTAAAAATGTTGTCTGTCACTTTTACAAGGACTCTACATTCAGGTATTGTACAAAAATTACTGATGTATTCAGTGTGCATGTCGATTTGCATAAATCAACCTGGCAAATAAGTTTTGTACAGCTTCTTTCCACTACAGATCAGTGACTGTTATATTAAGATGGCATCTTTTCCAGTACGAGACAGCCTTGTTCAAGAAATCAGTCTGCTTTTTAAGGGGTTCTAAGGCCAAGGCTGTGATGTGCTATGAAAAAGTGAGAAATCACATAATCTCAGAGGCTTGTATATTAATGTATTTGTTTAACCACTTCCGGACCTCCCGCCGTCATACAGCGGTCCTTTGAAGTGGAATACCGTTGTTATGGTAGCAGATGGCTACCATAACCCTGGTACGGTTTTTTTTTTTTTTTTTTTTTTTTTTTAACAGCCGTTTCTGTTTCGGATAAGTGGTCTCTGCGGCGGATTCTCACAAGCGGGCGGTCGACACCATTTTTCAGCGGCCCGGCCGTCATTTTGCGGTGGCCGATCGCGCAGTTTGGCCTCTAGTTGACACGGTGGCCGTGTTTGTTTGGTCAACTGCGTTCTGGTACCTGGTTGGCCGGCTCAGTGGGTGGTCCCGAGTGTGCTGGTGCTCGTTCCTGTACCGGAACACATTCAGCACGTGGGGCACGCAGTGGCAGCAGCAGTATTTGGCAGCACTCTCCCAGGGTAGGAAGTGGGCGGTGTGGTGAGTCCTTCTGGGTGCTCTTGGGACCCTGTGCGGCAGCCTTTTTTGGGGTGGTGGGGGGGGGGGGGCCTGGCCCCGGTACACAGGCCTCTGTGGGTGGTGATGTGTCCGGGTCAGGGGCGCAATGGCGGCTGAAGCAGGTGCTTCCCTGTCAGAGGCCTTCAGTGTGGCTCTGGGTGCGCTGTGACCTGTGGTCCCTCTTTACAAATTGACTGAGATCCTGGAGGATTTTTTCTTCCGGGTGGAGTTGATCCGTGACCGCAGGGTGGCGAAGAAAAGGCCACCCCCTCCCCTATTATCTGGGCAGGAATCAGAACAGGAGGGGGGCTCCGCCGTGACGGGGACCCCCCTTGAGCTGTCGGATGGTGAGCTCGGGGACCCCGCCGATGGTGAGGAGGAGCCTCGGGGCCATCAAGAAGGCGCTGGTGGGCTCTTTGGTTTAGGCAGTTCGGGAGGCACTGAAACTGGGGCCGGCTGGAGCAGCGCAGGAGATGGTGTACGCTTTCGGGTTACATAACCTGGAAGAGTGTGCCCGCGGCTCGGACGGACCCGATGTCTGCCGGCGAGCCGCAATAAGCTGCCACAGGGAAAGAACGGGGAACCGCCAAAGTAAACACGGCGGTTCCCCGTTCTGACAGGCGGCATGTAAGAGATCTACTGATCCCTGTAATCCCTGAGATCTACATGCCCCTGACAGCCCAGCCCCCACACAGTTAGAACACGCCTAGGGAACACAGTTAACCCCTAGATCTCCCCCCTGCATGTTAACCCCTTCACTGCCAATGACCTTTATACAGTAATCAGTGGATAATTAAATTTCTAATCGCTGTATAAATATCATCCCAAAAAAGTGTCAAAAATGTCCGACATGTCCGCCCCAATATCGCAGTCCTGATTAAAAATCGCAGATCGCGACCATTACTAAAAAAAATTAAAAAATGGCAGAAATTGACTCTCATGGTTTGTAAACGCGACAACTTTTGCGCAAACCAATCAATAAATGCCGATTTGCGATATTTTTTTTTTTTTTTTCTTGCCAAAAATATGAGGAAGAATATAAATCGGCCAAAACCGATGAATAAATAATTATATATATATATATATATAATATTTTTTTTTTTTTTTTTTTTTGGATTTATATTATAGCAAAAAGCAATCTCTTCTTCTTCTCTTGTCGCTCTTTTTTTGTTTATAACGGTGATCAGAAATGACGCAGAGGTGACCAAATACAACCAAAAGAAACCTCTATTTGTGGGGAAAAAAGGACGCAAATTTAGTTTGGGTACGTCGCACGACCGCGCAATTGTCAGTTAAAGCGACACAGTGCTGAATCGCACAAAGTGCTCTGGTCCTACAGTGGGAATTCCTTCCGTGGCTGAAGTGGTTAAACACAAAGTGTAAAAAAACGGCCCGGTCCTTAAGTGGTTAAAGAAATTGGTTTAACACCGCTTCCAAACAGTATAACTCTGAAAATGCCCTGAAAATTTAAATCCGATTTGATAGCAGTGAGGTTTTTTTTTTTTTTTTTTTTT
>BLSH010153469.1:2661160-2673540 GCA_018402905.1 Glandirana rugosa
TGGCTACAAATGTAACTATAACTGTTGGTGGTTGTGAAGTGTTTGTGCATAATTGTGTTGTAAAAGAAAAAGGAAAAACAATGTCTAATGAGTATGGAAAAAAAAAAGAAAAAAACATTGTTCAACCCCTCTATAACAGATAGCAAACATATTAATGTCTTTACGAAAATTGTGATTGAAGATCTGGATAAGTTGAAAATTAAAAAAGTACAGGGCCCGGTAAATATTAAGAAAGGAATAGAGTCTAGAATAAAAAAAAAAACATTGTGGTCTGCCCCCCAGACAAGGGAGGTGGAATAGTACTTCTATCAAAAAACCTTACAATGATGAGGTAAAAAGACTTTTGGATGATGATAATATGTATGAAAAGCTCACAGGAAACCCAACTGTGGAATACAAAAAGAAGCTGGAAGCCCTAATCAAAAAAGGAGTGAAAAAATGGATTCTGAATGAATATTCAAACATCTTGTCCCGGAAGCTTGCAGAGTACCTATATTTTACATTGTCCCAAAAATAAACAAAGGTAAGACCAATCCACCTGGCCATCCAATAGTTAACAAGATAGAATCGCTTACAGCCAGAATGGGAGAGTACATGGACTGTTTTTTACAACCTATAGTTCAACAGACAAGTTCTTATCTCCAAGACACGAAACAATTCTTCCAGATTTTGGAAAAGATAGAATTGGATACAGGGCTTATTATTCTGGCAACAGCGAATGTTCCTGCGCTCTATACTATTATAAATCATCAAGAAGCAATAAAAGCAACTAAATGGGCATTAAGAAGACTAAGCAATTTGAAGTGTACACAGGGGAAATATTTATTGGAGTGTCTACATTATTGTCTAATAATAATTATTTCTGGTATGAAAAGGAGTTCTACCAGCAGAGGACAGGTATCACCATGCGCTCAAAATTTGTGCCCAGTGTTGTGAACCTATTCGTGTCTCTTTGGGAAGAGAAAGTGATCTACAAGAATAAACCGGTGGAATTAAAACTATACAGATGATTCATAGATGATGTTTTAATAACAAGAATATTAGATTGACGTAATTGATGAAAATAAAATCAACTCCCAGGACTTGGAGATATGCATTGATAATAGATTGAACACCAAAACATTTTTCAAGAACGTTGATCAAAATAATTACATTCCCACTAGCAGTTGTCATTTTGATCAATGGATGATTAACTTCCCGAAGGGACAACTAATCAGGTTAAGGAGGAACTGTTCTACTAAGAAGGATTATGAAGAACAAATACAGTTAATTGTCCAGAGATTTGTGGACAAAGGATACAAGAAGATATTAATAGAAGATAAAATTGAAGAATTGGGGAACCCGAACAGGCAATCGCTGATTAAAAATGCAACTAAACAGGATACAAGGGAAATGTAGATACCCAAAATATTAAATTTCAATGCCCAGTACATAAAAGTAGAGAATAATTTTAATATGTTTTTATTGCATATTTGAACAAGGAATGTAATCATACAAAACATCATATAAGACTGTATAAGATATCATGCCAGTTACATCCCCAGAAATACACATTATTTTTATGTTATTGTGGCATAAAAGTAAGAAGAAGGGTGAGAGAGAGAGAGAAAAAAAACCCCACAAAGGATAAGGTGCTAATCTGTGTGTTAGTTCCTATGTGGCTTTTGCATTACAGAGATTCATAACATGAATGTTTATAACAAGGCCCATATATTTGAGTATTTCACAGCAGTATCTCCAGCCATACATGTTAGCTCTTCTAAAAAAATATAAAGCATCTACTTTTTGTAGCCATTGGGCTACGGTGGGTACAGTGCGTTGTCTCCAATACATAGGAATCCAAGATTTTGCAGCATTCAGTAAATATGTAGTAAGTGAGCTGCTGTACCTGCCTATTGATACTGCTGAGCATTGAAATAACATAGACCAAATTTCAAACTTTATTTCACCTTTTTGTATGATAGGGATTATGTCAACTACTGCCTTCCAATACCCTGAATAAGTGAACAAGTCGACCAAATGTGTCCATGTCACATGTCATGCCGGTGTCGCCACAATCCCTCCAACACAAAGGTGATGCCGAAGAGGACATTGCATGTAGCTTATTGGGAGTGTAATACCAGTGAATAAGGAGTTTATCATTTACTTCCTCCATTTTGGATGAAATAGAAGACACATGAGCTAACTGCATAATCTTATATTTTTGTTCATCAATGATACTCAATTGCAAATCTTTTTCCCAACTGGCTATATAACCAGGATAACAAGGGCCGTGGAGGGATAGAAAGGTTTTATAGAATAATGATATGCAGTGTGGAAGGTGGACCGCAAAACAGTTTCAACATGGTTCAATTCGGACAATGAGCGAAACGCCTGTGGCAAATTATGCACGAAATGAGAAAGTTGTGCATATCTCCATTAATGAGAGTATATTTAAAAGGCAGTGGCCAATACGCAAAGCGGATAAACACCTGAGGGAAGCACTGTCAGAGAAACCACAGTTTGTATATAAGAGGGTCCAGATGATCAAAGATAAACTGTAAGTATTATCGATCCACAGGAACAGAGAAAGTGGACCTTCTTTGACGAAAAAAGGGTTTTACCTATGTAGAAGGTGTTACGCCTGTACTTGAATGCACAGAAGACAATTGAAGAGAATGAACTTTGTGGCTACATCAGCAGGGAAAGAGTACAGAATAAAGGACTTTATCGCATGTAACACCGAAAGCATATTATATGTATTAGTGTCCCTGCCAGAAACAATATGTAGGGAGAACAAAAAAGACCATTAAAAGTAAGAAGCCAGGAACACATCCAAAATATTGTAAAAGGATCAGCTAAACACCACCTATGCAAACATTTTGCCAAACACCACAATAAAGACCCCACTACACTACAGTTTTGGGGGAATAAGGCATACAAAAAACATTGGCAGGGGAGCCACTAAGTAAGGGTTCTAAGCCAACAAGAATCTAGATGGATACATGAATTAGGCACCTTCACTGCTAAAGGGTCCATACATTTACAATTTTAGGGATATTTACAATCGGGTCAGCGTATGCACATTTTCATGACATCATGACATGCATCACTCGATGTGCATAAAACCAGGCGCTTTTTCTGCCAGTCACCATTTGCATTGGCATTGCAGGACCCCGCGTGGAAGGACGTACCTGTCAGCTCCGACTCTGCTCGCTTGGCACACTGCCCTGCTCTGGCTGCTCTACTTGCTCCTCTCTGTACCTGCCCTCTCTGCCCTGGCCTCCTTTCCTGTCCGAGACCTACTCCTGCCTGCCAAAGTGCCACTGCCACCACCACCAGCCAGCCACATGGTGACCAGACCACCTGTGCCTCTGACCCTGTGCCCACAGTGTCCAGAGAGTGTGCCAACAGCCCCACAGAAGTCAGCATGTATTATACATTGCAAATTGTGATATCATGTATGCAAGCGCAATTGCCAACTAGTAGTGCTGTGAGTGGAAAATTTTGAATTTTAAGGCAAAATTATCATAAAGAGGTAAGTGAAAACCTGATGAGGAAATATCACAGAGCAAAACTTCTTTAAAACATGTTTCAGGAACTCTAAGTGGTTTACCAATAACAATATTGCTAGGCACCACTAAAGGATCTGGTACATTGACATGGGAACTGATAAGATTATTAACATAAACTGCAGAAGAATTAACTGGTAAAGCATTAGGGGTAAAAACTTGAGAAGGGACCGATAAAAGATTAGGCCAAACATTTGCATGAGAAACAAAGGGAATATTAGAGACAGCCTGAACAGAAGAAACTATTTCAGAAGTCTCAGATAGAGAACAATTTAAAGTAAACCATAAACCATTTAAAATATTGAGTTGGCTTTAAAGGATAAGTTCACTTTTGTTTTTCTAAATTCCAGCTCACCTATGTACCAATATACCATTAATGTACTACTTTTGCAAAAATAAAACAGCTTTCCATTTATTCTACACACGCTTACCTCACTTACTTTATGAATGTTTCCAAACATGTAACCATTACTTCTGCTTTACTGCCTGGGCAGGCTATAGGTCATGACACAGGAAGGAGTTGACCAGCTGACCTTGTTAGTACACACCTTGCATCATCCACCCTCCTACTGACCCACCCATTTCCAGCTGCACGTTTTTTAATGAAATGCAATCAATCAGTGATCACCCTTCTCACTGAATACACAGGCATCTATTTGTTTTTCCTACCTTAAAGTGGTAGTAAACCCTCCTGTCATTTTCAGCCAAGGAAGCTGCCATCTTGGCCTCTGTTTAATCTACAACTGCCATGATGCTGCACATGTGATCAGCTATGACACCAGCCATTGGATGGTTTGACAGTTTGGTTTAGAGCACAACCAATGGAAGTGTTACATTTCCGGCACGTGCCGGAAATGGAACTGGTTTTTAAACTGTTAAATGGATGGGTTTACTACCATTTTAACTTTAAAGTGATTGTAAACTCTTGTTTTTTTTTTTTATATAAAAATATATATTTTTATAAAAATAATGTGATACTTACCTGCTCTGTGAAGTGGTTTTGCACAGAGCAGCCCAGATCCTCCTCTTCTCAGGTCCCTATTTGGTGCTCCTGGCCCCTCCCTCCTTTCGAGTGCCACACAGTAAGCAGCCTGCTATGGGGGCAGCAAAGCCGAGCCACAGCTCCATGTGTTCATTCAGACATGGAGCTGTGGTTCAGCCCTGCCCCCCCCTCTCCTGATTGGCTAATCAGGAGGGAGTCCTGGACGGCCGAGTCACTTGTGCACATCGCTGGATAGAGATGGGGCTCAGGTAAATATTAGGGGGGCAGAGGCGGGCCGCTGCACACAGAAGTTTTTTATATCTTAATGCGTGCAACCTCAACCCCTAAACCCACAAAGGGTAGTCCGGAGGCCTGATAAATCTAGATCAGGTCTCACATGTGCTAGCTAGGCCATGCAAGTAGGAGGCTGGTAAATTTCCTTCCAGGCCTCATCAGTGAAACTAAGAAGTGTGCAGGAGAGAGGAGCTAGGAGATTTCAGCAAAGTAAGAAGTGTGCTGGACAGAGGAACCAGGAGATTGCAGCAAAGTAAGAAGTGTGCTGGAGTGAAATGAAGGAGTTGTATATAGTGGATGGTGTATATATTGGTCCCATGTACAGAACTGTTTGATTCTTTGGGCATCCCATAACTACCCCAATCCTTATCCAAGTTCAATCCCATAATACAATAAAAACAAAGAGCAAGCCTGTTTTCTGACTCCGGATGCCAGTAAAAGTGTGATTGAGGGCAGTTGTGAGCAGGTGAACCACGTCAACCTAAGGGGAGCATTGGCTACACACACACACACACATATATATATATATAAATATATATATATATTGTTTTTAATGCACTAGGGGTGTATGGTAATTATCATGATAGCTAGAGACAATCAAAAATGTAACTATAACTGTTGGTGGTTGTAAAGTGTTTGTGCGTAATTGTGTTGTAAAAAAAAAGGAAAAACAATGTCTAATGAGTATGGAAAAAAAAAGAAAAAAACATTATTCAACCCCTCTATAACAGATAGCAAGCATATTCATGTCTTTAGGAAAATTGTGATTGAAGATCTGGATAAGTTGAAAATTAAAAAAGTACAGGGCCCGGTAAATATTAAGAAAGGAATAGAGTCTAGAAGAAAAAAAAAACATTGTGGTCTGCCCCCCAGACAAGGGAGGTGGAATAGTACTTCTATCAAAAAACCTTACAATGATGAGGTAAAAAGACTTTTGGATGATGATAATATGTATGAGAAGCTCACAGGAAACCCAACTGTGGAATACAAGAAGAAGCTGGAAGCCCTAATCAAAAAAGGAGTGAAAAAATGGATTTTGAATGAATATTCAAACATCTTGTCCCGGAAGCTTGCAGAGTACCTATATTTTACATTGTCCCAAAAATACACAAAGGTAAGACCAATCCACCTGGCCATCCAATAATTAACAAGATAGAATCGCTTACAGCCAGAATGGGAGAGTACATGGACTGTTTTTTACAACCTATAGTTCAACAGACAAGTTCTTAAGTTCTTATCTCCAAGACACGAAACAATTCTTCCAGATTTTGGAAAAGATAGAATTGGATACAGGTCTTATTATTCTGGCAACAGCGAATGTTGCTGCGCTCTATACTATTATAAATCATCAAGAAGCAATAAAAGCAACTAAATGGGCATTAAGAAGACTAAGCAATTTGAAGTGTACACAGGGGAAATATTTATTGGAGTGTCTACATTATTGTCTAATAATAATTATTTCTGGTATGAAAAGGAGTTCTACCAGCAGAGGACAGGCATCACCATGCGCTCAAAATTTGTGCCCAGTGTTGTGAACCTATTCGTGTCTCTTTGGGAAGAGAAAGTGATCTACAAGAAAAAAACGGTGGAATTAAAACTATACAGATGATTCATAGATGACGTTTTAATGAGAAGAATATTAGACTGACGTAAGAAGTTGCTGAAAATAAAATCAACTTCGGGAATTGGAGATATAAATTGATAACAATAGATTGAACACCAAAACATTTTTCAAGAATGTTGATCAAAATAATTACATTCCCACTAGCCATTGTCATTTTGATCAATGGATGATCAACATCCCGAAGGGACAACTGATCGGGTTAAGGAGGAACTGTTCTACTAAGAAGGATTATGAAGAACAAATACAGTTAATTGTCCAGAGATTTGTGGGCAAAGGATACAAGAAGATATTAATAGAAGATAAAATTGAAGAATTGGGGAACCCAAACAGGGAATCGCTGATTAAAAATACAACTAAACAGAATACAAGGGAAATGTAGATACCCAAAATATTAGATTTCAATGTGCAGTACATACAAGTAGAGAATAGATTTAATACGTTTTTATTGCATATTTGAACAAGGAATGTAATAATACAAAACATCATATAAGACTGTATAAGATATCATTCCAGTTACATCCCCAGAAATACACATTATTTTTATGTTATTGTGGCATAAAAGTAAGAAGAAGGGTGAGAGAGAGAAAAAAAACCCTCAAAGGATCAGGTGCTAATCTGTGTGTTAGTTCCTATGTGGCTTTTGCATTACAGAGATTATTTTTTCCCTTTCTCTTCTTATGAACTCCATAACATGAATGTTTACAATAAGGCCCTTATACACTTAAGACAGTATTACCATATGAGGCAGTAGTTTTAAACTCATGTCAGCATGTCCATATATTTGAGTATTTCACAGCAGTATCTCCAGCCATACATGTTAGCTCTTCTAAAAAAACATAAAGCATCTACTTTTTGTAGCCATTGGGCTACGGTGGGTACAGTGCGTTGTCTCCAATACATAGGAATCAGAGATTTTGCAGCATTCAGTAAATATGTAGTAAGTGAGCCGCTGTATCTGCCTATTGATACTGCTGAGCAATGTAATAACATAGACCAAATTTCAAACTTTATTTCACCTTTTTGTATGATAGGGATTATGTCAACGACCGCCTTCCAATACCCCTGAATAAGTGGACAAGTCCACCAAATGTGTCCACGTGTTGCGGTGTCACCACAATCCCTCCAACACAAAGGTGATGCCGAAGAGGACATTGCATGTAGCTTATTGGGAGTGTAATACCAGCGAATAAGGAGTTTATCATTTACTTCCTCCATTTTGGATGAAATAGAAGACACATGAGCTAACTGCATAATCTTATATTTTTGTTCATCAATGATACTCGATTGCAAATCTTTTTCCCAACTGGCTATATAACCAGGATAACAAGGGCCGTGGTGGGATAGAAAGGTTTTATAGAATAATGATATGCAGTGTAGAAGATGGACTGCAAAACAGTTTCAACATGGTTCAATTCTGACAATGAGTGAAAGGCCTGTGGCAAATTATGCACGAAATGAGAAAGTTGTGCATATCGCCATTATTGAGAATATATTTAAAAGGCATTGGCCAATACACAAAGCGGATAAACACCTGAGGGAAGCACTGTCAGAGAAACCACAGTTTGTATATAAGATGGCCCAGATGATCAAAGATAAACTGTAAGTATTATCGATCCACAGGAACAGAGAAAGTGGACCTTCTTTGACGAAAAAAGGGTTTTACCTATGTAGAAGGTGTTACACCTGTACTTGAATGCACAGAAGACAATTGAAGAGAATGAACTTTGTGGCTACATCAGCAGGGAAAGAGTACAGAATAAAGGACTTTATCGCATGTAACACCGAAAGCATATTATATGTATTAGTGTCCCTGCCAGAAACAATATGTAGGGAGAACAAAAAAGACCATTAAAAGTAAGAAGCCAGGAACACATTCAAAATATTGTAAAAGGATCAGCTAAACACCACCTATGCAAACATTTGCCAAACACCACAATAAAGACCTCACTACACTGCAGTTTTGGGGGAATAAGGCATACAAAAAACATTGGCAGGGGAGCCACTAAGTAAGGGTTCTAAGCCAACAAGAATCTAGATGGATACATGAATTAGGCACCTTCACTCCTAAAGGGTCCATACATTTACAATTTGCAAATTTAGGGATATTTACAAACGGGTCAGCGCATGCACATTTTCATGACATCATGACATGCATCACTCGATGTGCATAAAACCAGACGCTTTTTCTGCCAGTCACCATTTGCATTGGCATTGCAGAACCCCGCGGGGAAGGACGTACCTGTCTGCTCCGACTCTGCTCGCTTGGCACACTGCCCTGCTCTGGCTGCTCTACTTGCTCCTCTCTGTACCTGCCCTCTCTGCCCTGGCCTCCTTTCCTGTCCGAGACCTGCTCCTGCCTGCCAAAGTGCCACTGCCACCACCACCAGCCAGACCACCTGTGCCCCTGACCCCGTGCCCACAGTGTCCAGAGAGTGTGCCCACAGCCCCACAGAAGTCAGTATGTATTATGTATTGCAAATTGTGATATCATGTATGCAAGCGCAATTGCCAACTAGTAGTGCTGTGAGTGGAAAATTTTGAGTTTTAATGCAAAATTGCCATAAAGAGGTAAGTGAAAACCTGATGAGGAAATATCACAGAGCAAAACTTCTTTAAAACATGTTTCAGGAACTCTAAGTGGTTTACCAATAACAATATTGCTAGGCACCACTAAAGGATCTGGCACATTGACAGGGGAACTGATAAGATTATTAACATAAACTGCAGAAGAATTAACTGGTAAAGCATTAGGTGTAAAAACTTGAGAAGGGACAGATAAAAGATTAGGCCAAACATTTGACATGAGAAACAAAGGGAATATTAGAGACAGCCTGAACAGAAGAAACTATTTCAGAAGTCTCGGATAGAGAACAATTTAAAGTAAGCCATAAACCATTTAAAATATTGAGTTGGCTTTAAAGGATAAGTTCACTTTTGTTTTTCTAAATTCCAGCTCACCCATGTACCAATATACCATTAATGTACTACTTTTGCAAAAATAAAACAGCTTTCCATTTATTCTACACACGCTTACCTCACCTACTTTATGGATGTTTCCAAACATGTAACCATTACTTCTGCCTTACTGCCTGGGCAGGCTATAGGTCATGACACAGGAAGGAGTTGACCAGCTGACCTTGTTAGCACACACCTTGCATCATCCACCCTCCTACTGACCCACCCATTTCCAGCTGCATGTTTTTAAATGAAATGCAATCAATCAGTAATCACCCTTCTCACTGAATACACAGGCATCTATTTGTTTTTCCTACCTTAACCTTAAAGTGATTGTAAACTCTTGTTTTTTTTTTATATAAAAATATATATTTCTATAAAAATAATGTGATACTTACCTGCTCTGTGAAGTGGTTTTGCACAGAGCAGCCCAGATCCTCCTCTTCTCGGATCCCTATTTGGTGCTCCTGGCCCCTCCCTCCTGTCGAGTGCCCCACAGCAAGCAGCCTGCTATGGGGGTACCAGAGCCAAGCCACAGCTCCATGTGCTCATTCAGACATGGAGCCGTGGTTCAGCCCTACCCCCCCCTCTCCTGATTGGCTGATCCGGAGGGAGTCCTGGACAGCCGAGTCACTTGTGCACATCGCTGGATAGAGATGGGGCTCAGGTAAATATTAAGGGGGCTGCTGCACACAGCAGTTTTTTTTATCTTAATGCATGCAATGGATTGAGATAAAAAACCTTCTGCCTTTACAACCACTTTAATCTTGTATAGATCGTTAATTTGGCATTTTGAAGTGTGCAGGAAATGAGAGATGAGATAACAGCCTATGGGAATAGAGCTGTAGTATTGAAAACAGGAGGAGTGTGCCCTGGGCTCTGTAAAGTTCACCATACACTATACAATCTGATTGTACAATCTCCTTTAGATCTACCGTCAACTATGTAGATTTACAATCAGGTTGTATAGTGTATGGCTACATTTATACAAATAAAATTACTAGTTGCACTTTCAGTGCCATTAATTGTTAATGGCACACCGAACACAGAAGCAAACACACATTTTGCCATGTGAAAAAACAAGTGGCAACTGCTGTAAATGCACAGTAAAAAACACGCAACCCACAACATGCCAACATGTCCCATGAGCCACATGTAGCCCATTAAAATCAGGCAGCCATATGCATGTTGCCGGAAAAACGAGCCACAAAATGTGTGCTTCCACCATGCTAGATGTGAATGGGGCCTGAAAGTGAAATTGGTGCGTTAACACAAGAACAATTAATATTATTATACAGGATTTAAATAGCGCCAACAGTTTGCACAGTGCTTTACAACATGAGGGTAGATAGTACAGTTAAAATTCAAATCAATACAGGAGGAATCAGAGGGCCCTGCTCGCTAGAGCTTACAATCTAGAAGGCAATGATGAGGCTCCATTCACATCTGTGTGTTTCTTTGCATTTCAGAAATGCGATGCACCAAAAATCACAGTAAAAAATGCACCAAGCTCTGCTCTAAAAAAAAGTTCTGAAGCTTCTTTGGGGCAATTGTTGCATGTAGGGCAGCCCATTCAGATGGATGGGATGCCCTATACCTGATGAGTGAAAATGCTCCAAAACGCACCCCCCCCCCAAAAAAAAAAATAATGTGGGTTACAGAGATGTTAACCGGGCTTGACAGCTGAGTGTTTCTGTCTACTCCCTCCTATGTACTTGTATAAAGATGGTCATACACTATGCAATCTGATTGTACAATCTCTGTACAATTTTGTTTAGATTTATCAGAACTATGGATTAGGACCACCTATCTATCCATTCACTCTGTATCCAATCAGACAGGCCCTTGTGCTACAAAGTTGATGGTAGATCTAAATGACAATGTACAAACAGGGCACACTGCTCCTGTTTTCTATACTACAGCTCTATCCACATCATCTCTTATTCCCTGCACTCTTCAAAATGCCAAATGAACAATCTATGCAAGATTAAAGATAGGCCCCTTTCCCACAGGCTTTCTGATCAGGTCCGCCTGTCAGTTTTTCAGGCGGACCTCCATTCACTCCTATGGAGCGGTGGATGTCAGCGGTAACATGTCCGATCCTATCTGATCCTGTCTGTGAAATGCAGACAGATGGTGACCCTATTTTCCATCCGTCTGGCGGATCGAATCAGATGGGATCGGATGAAAACAAATAGGTGGTCCATTTTCATCCAATCTCCCCATAGAGGAGAGCAGGGTTTTGACAGGTCCGTCTCAGCAAAGTGAGCAGAGAAAGGCCTGTCATGAACCTGCTCAGCGGCGATCAGCGGAGTGATTCCCTGCTGAGCAAAGTGGAGTCCGCTGGGCGGATCGCCTGTGTGGGAGGACCCTTAAAGTAGGCGAAAAAAAAATCAGTGCCTGTGTATTTAGTGTGAAGGGTGATCACTGATTGATTGCATTTCATTTAAAAAACATGCACCTAGAAATGGGTGGGCAGGTAGGAGGGTGAATGATGCAGGGTGTACGCTAATGAGGTCAGCTGGTCAACTCCTGTGTCATGACCTATAGTCTGCCCAGGAGGTAAGGCAGAAGTAACGGATACATGTTTTGAAACATCCATGAGGACAGTGAGGTGTTTGTAGAATTAATGGAAAGCTTTGATATTTTTGCAAAAGAAGTACATTAATGCTATATTGGTATAGGAGCTGGAATTTAAAAAAACAAAGATGAATTTAGCCTTTAAACACCATCCACAGGTACTGAAGCACAGACTTGAGAAATGGGGATGCTCCTCTGGCTGGTGTGTGTGGGTGTATGTGTGTGTGTATGTGTGTTTGTGTATGTGCTTTGTGTGTGTATGTGTGTGTGTGTGACGGAATGGAGGACCCGTCTGATATCCAGTACTGTGTCCTCAACTGGTCGACTGGAGTAATCGCATGTGGGACGTAGTAAGTGGGAGGATGGACGGGTGGGTAAAGATCCACGTACAAAA
>BLSH010153513.1:4474-16729 GCA_018402905.1 Glandirana rugosa
TTTTTGTGAGTTAAAATTGGTGAAGTCGGGGCCTTCCTAAAGGTCGAAATCCTGGCCTCGGGAAAAACGCTAAGCCGCGACGCAGCGAAATTGACTGTTAACGCGCCAGCACGCTGTAACATGGGTTTGATTTAAACACAGGAAAAAAGGGTGTTTATCTCGAAAGAAAACCACTATAAACTATAAACTATAAACTAAAGTAAAGACTAACGGCGATATTTGTTTTCTTCTCGCTGTTAAAACTTTTTTTTTTGATTAAAGAATGAAAAACGATTTTATGTTTAGGTTTTTTTTATATTTTTTTGTAAAAAAAAAAAAAAATTAAAAACCCCAAAAATGAATTCTCATCATCCGTAAACGCGACCACTTTTGCGCAAACCAATCAATAAACGCCGATTGCGTTTTTTATCGCAAATATGAGGAAGAATATAAATGCCAAAAACGGTGAAAAAAAATGTTTTTTTATATTTTTTTTGGATTTGTATTTTAGCAAAAAGTAAGAAATTAGTTTTTTTTTTCAAAATTGTCGCTCTTCTTTTGTTTATAGCGGCAATCAGAAATGAAATCAAATATCAAATATCAAATATCACCAAAAGAAAGCTCTATTTGTGGGAAAAAAGGACACAAATTTAGTTTGGGTACAATGTCGCACGACCGCGCAATTGTCAGTTAAAGCGACGCAGCGCCGAATCGCAAAAAGGGCTCCGGTCCTAAAGCTGGAAATCCTTCCGGGGCTGAAGTGGTTAAAATTGAGTGTTTTTATCTTTCCCGTTTGTGTTTGTTGCCTGCAGCTTACATTAAATGAAATCATGTTATGGTCACTGTTACACAGATGTTCTTTTATATGAATATTGGTAATAAGCTCTGCATGGTGGAACAGTATGTGTGCACACGCCTACATGTACTGACTGATGGGTCTGCCCCATTCAACTTCTGGGTCTCCAAATTGGCCACATGGCCTGAGCTTGCCCTTTATGCCTTGGAGGTGCTGGCCTGCCCTGCAGCCAGTGTATTGTCGGAACGTGTGTTTAGCACGGCAGGGGGCATTATCACAGACAAGCGCAGCCGTCTGTCCACAGCCAACATGGACAAGCTAACCTTTATTAAAATGAACCAGGCATGGATCCCACAAGACTTGTCTGTACCTTGTGCAGAATAAACATTTAGACTGGCCTCACACAGCCATTGGTATCCTTTTTTATTTTGAATATGTCTCAATATTTTGGGGGCTACCCCAATTCTAAAAAAAAACACCAAACAAACAAAAAAACAGTGTTGGCTACCTCCTCCTCCACCACCGTCGCTTCCACCTACACTGCCACAGTCACGGCCTAGTCAATTTTTATGTGATTTTAAGTTATTTCCCTATCCACATTTGTTTGCAGGGCACTTGTCCTACTCTTACCCCCATTTTGCTTCCTTTTGCAGCCTTCTAGCCCTTTCCATGACTTATTTACAGCCCTTTTTGTGCCCAAAAGTTCGGGTCACCATTGACTTCAATGGGGTTCGGTGTCCAGGATCAAGTTCGGATCGAGTTCGGTGCCGAACCCGAACGTTTTCACGAGGTTCTGCCGAACCCGACGAACTCGAACATCCAGGTGTCCGCTCAACTCTAGTGAGCAGCAATAATATGCAGTAACCTCTAGCAACCAACTAGTGAGTGGTAAGGATGTCCAGTAACCTCTGGTCTACTGATGTACATTAATCTCTAGCAACCAATCAACAAGCAGAAGTCATGTGCTGTAACCTCAAGCAAATAATCAGTGAGTCATTATGTGTGCTGTAACCTCTAGCAGCCAGTCAGTGAGCAGTAGTGATACACTGTAACCTCTGGCAACCAATCACAATCGCTACCTGATCTGATTCGGTAAACTGATTTTGAGTCTAGCTGCTATTTATTGTATGTCTCACAGCAGGTAGAGAGTGAAATTGCATGGGGGGGGGGGGGGCAAGAAAATGTTTGCCCAGGTGACAATCAATATTAATGCAAAACAATGACCCCTGCACAATAGTATGATGGGGGATGAGTGCTTCCCAGGGATGATAGAGTTGGCCTTGCTGCCTTCCGGGGATAGGGGTGTACCAGATGCCACTATATATTAGAAGAAAAAGAAGGCACACTGGCCTAGTGCATTATCCCAGGGTAAATCATATATATGTCCATTCACCCATGCTAGGGGCTTCATGCGTATTATCATCATATGTTTGTGAGTATTTTTAATCTCTTTTTTAATAAATTTTACCCTGGGATAATGCACTAGGCCAGTGTGCCTTCTTTTTCTTCTAATATATAGTACAATCAATATTAAAGACGGCCCTGTGCTAGATAAAGAGGATGGAAAAGTGCTCAAGAACACAAAGGTATGGGTGTTGAGGAATAAGACCCTTGTCAGCAATACCATCCACTTTTACTCATTCCCACTATGCCAATATTAACTAGCACACAAGGAACTCAAATTAATAGGCAATGTAGTATCTTTACCATAACTACAATACTAACAAACACTTATAGATGAAAAATTAAATCATGTTAACCCCAGGATCATACTGTTCGGTAACAGTAGCATCTGACTCCAACCAGATATTCCACACCTTTTTACATTTTTTCAGAAAATCCCTATGCATATTGGTTTCTTTGTACAGGGGGGTGACTGAATTGACCAGCGACCTCCACGTATGCAGAGTAGGTGCTGAAGGAGCTCTCCACTTGAGTATGATGCTCCTCCCAACATAAAACAGGAGCAGGCTCAGTAATGTATGAACAGCTCTAGAGGGGGCTAAAGCGTTTACCAGCCCTAAGATACAAACACCCACCTTCTGGGGTATAGGAACAGTGGTTAAATTAGTAATAAAAGTGAGAACACTACACCAGAAAGCCTGTAAAAGAGGGCAGAACCAAATTATGTGTAAATAACTGGCCCGAGTCAGCCTGGCAATGCCAGCAGCACGACGGGCAGTCTGGATAGATTTTACGCAATACAAGTGGCGTATAATGATACTTATGAAGGATTTGAACTGGATTAGATGATCTCTAGAGGATATGAGGGGAGAAAAGGGAAGACCCATATGTCTTCCCCGTCCCACGTGTCCAGCTCCGGAAGCTCAAAAGGAACGAAGGCTTTCCAGCCCATGGTGCACAGTCAACTGTTACGTTTTGTAAATTGACAATAGTGGTTTTGTAAGGGATTCATCCCTAAGGAGTGAATCCATATCAGACTGTTATGCAAGCAATGGAGATGCAGTGAAAGTGTGACGGAGCTGGAGGAACCGTAAAAAATAGGAATTGGGTAGTTCAAATTTATGCTTAAGCTGGTCAAACATCAGTAATGCGCCACACTCACAGATATGGGACAAATAGCAGACACCATGACTATCCCACAAAGCAGGGTCTGGGATGTAATGGAATTCTGACAGAGAAGGGTTCATCCATAAGGGAATATTTGGCAGTTTTCTTCTTTTGACAAATTAAATATGGAAAGAAGAGCTACGTTTTGGAGTGCGGCTTATATTTACTTTCAGTCTTTGAAAGAGTTACATTCTGCCAGGATCTGCTGTGATGTTGTACTGACATTGGCAGGCGTGTGTGTGCATTGATCAATTGGCTATTAGTTGCAGAGATTTTCCAGTAGAGAATGTGAATGGATGGTGGAGATCTTGTCATTCAGCTGCTTGTCCTCCATTCACACAAAGCTATGCATTTTGTGAGATTAGTAATATGAGCTCTCTCAATGGTGTAAATGGAAGAAGCTTGCAGGCAAGCGGCGCAGCTCTTCATGCTTGCATCAGTTGCTGTTTACTCTACATGCTCTAGAAGTTAGCCATTCTGGGCCGTATCTGGCAGCTATGAAAGTGACATTGAAAGATTTTTACAGAAGTAGCAGTGTGCAGATTATGGGATACACACCATTAATCACTTTCTGCCCAGCCTATTGTCAAATGAAGGCTGGGCAGGACATTCATTGTTCCAGGTGGATGGCATATGACGTCCTTCTGAAATGATCCAGCGCGATCTGTCCCCTGCTGTGTCCACCAGACACAGCCAATCACTGATCAGTGTACCGGTACGCTGCCTGTACCATGTGATCGCTATGACCCATCACAGCAGATCACATAACAATTGATAACAATAAATGGATTTGATTCATGCCATTCATTGTGTACAATTGCTAGCTGTGATTGGTCATCTGGTAATCATATGGTAAAGACAGGGCCAATCACAGACCATCTGTACCATGTGATTAGCTGTAGCCAATAACAGCTAACCACAATAGTAAACACTGAATGAATCAAGGCAGCACTGATTGCCTGTCCTGAAGCTGGCTCTGCCTGATTAAACCTTTGGATTGAGCTGTCTAATACAGGATAAGTTACTAGAGTGAGACGTTCATTTATCTGTGTAAATTGCAGCTATAGAGCTCTGTAAACGAAATGCTGTTCACCGAGATTTCCCTTTAGGACATGTGAAAAGGAGACAAAAACTGACTGCTGACTAAAAACAATAAAAATATATATTTAGTTTACAGTGGGGATCGAAAGTTTGGGCACCCCAGGTAAAAATTTGTATTAATGTGCATAAAGAAGCCAAGGAATAATGGAAAAATCTCCAAAAGGCATCAAATTACAGATTAGACATTCTTATAATATGTCAACAAAAATTAGATTTTATTTCCATCATTTACACTTTCAAAATAAGAGAAAACAAAAAAATGGCGTCTGCTATTTTCAGTTTCAGGTTTCTAGACAACTGCTTAGAAGATCCCATGGTGCTGATTGTTGGGGCAAGGTCAGATGAGTCTGGGCATTTAAAACCTTTGAGATTGACATCACCTGGTCTTCCCAGACGATGATTGAGAACAATCCATGACACTGGCAGGTCTCAGCCTTGCAAAGGGGGCAGTGCATGCTATAAATTCTGCAGGGTGCCCAAACTTTTGAATACGCCATTTTTTTGTTTTCTGTAATTTTGAAAGTGTCAATGTCAAATAATAATAATAGAATGTAATTTTTTCAGTGCCATAACAAAAGAAAGACAGCATGAACAAGAAATACTATTTTGAAACCTCAAGGTTTTCACCAAACTATAACATGAACATAGAAAGTGAAGGAGTCGCCAGTGAAATATCAATAAACAAATCAAAAAAAGGATAAAAGCCTGGTTATGACTCAAACAACCACTATATATCCAAGATTGTTAAAATGCACCCAGTATATAAAAACATGCCAACTGCATGTGATTTGTAAGTAATAAATATATGTGAAGGAAAATGCAGCTTCAATTGTATCCTCATAGTAGATGAGAATAGTATTAATAAATCAATGTGTTTATAGGATTTTATCCAGGCTATTATACCTCCTCTTTTAAATTGGTTCTCCAAAACACACCTTTAACACTCTCCCCAGCTGTGCCATTTGCTTGCAGGGGCACTAAGAAATGTCTAATATTTCTGAGTGCAAGGGAACATTGTACCTTCTCTCCCTCCTCCCTAGACGCAGTGCCCAGGTCTGAGAGGCCAATCACCTGGCCTGAACACCGGTCATTAACTTTGTGTAAGCTCTGACTTAGATTGATATTGAGCTTACATAGGGTTCAGACTTAGTGCTCCTACAGGAGAATGGACTCTCAAAGGAACACAACGATGGTAACTATAAGTGTGGGGGTGCCCTGTCAGAAGAACATGTCACTTTGCCTTGGACCACAATAGACATGAGGTGACATTTGATAATCTTATGTCTATGGGTTAGACAAATTCCTTCAATATGACCCCTTTTTGGGGGAACTATGGATAAAACAGATTGGAAAATCTGATTGGAAAATGTTGTTCAGTACCTATTGTTCCTATCAAGATAAACCAATGTTGTGGTATCTATCCTCACCACCTGTTTCGTCCCACGTTTGGCAAGTTCGGACCACATTAAGCCTAGGATAGTACTGGAACCAGTTAACCACTGAGCTGTTTTATTTCTCAGGGTTGTCAATGGTAAAATCTTCCCTGGCAAATGTTCACAAATTCTGTTTTATAGGATAAATGTTGTCCCAAGGTTTCGGCGAACGTTGGGTAAGCTTTCTCTGATTGGAGGAGGTGGAGGGCCCAATCAGAGAACACCTTGTATTCTTACATTGATTTTCAGCTTCCCCAGCAGCCCATCAGGTGTAAGTAATGCATACTTACATCATGCCAAGATGGACCAGTGTAAGTATTCAATACAGATAATTCCTGGAGTTCAGTTTTAGAGGCTAAAAACATGCATGCAACATCTATTCTAGGGGGAATACAACGGGGTGAGTAAACGATGGTGAAGACTCTGAGATTTATGGTAGATCAAAAACTTAAAGTTGTACTGAAGCCTCGCGTTAAAATCAGGCTCTCTATTTAAACACATATAATAGCTTTAATAAATGCATTCTATTTCACCTGTGACGTGTCCCAGAAGATTGCAGGGAGGAAGGGGGGAGAGGTGAACTTCCGCTCTGCACCAGGGGCGGAAGTGGGAGCTGGGTACCTGTGAAAAATAGGTACCCGCTCCTCTCCCAAAAAAATGACATGAAATTGTGGCATGTCAGTCACTAGTACTTAAAGCGGAAGTTTCACTTTTGGTCAGAGTTTCTTCTGGTCTCTTTGCCTTTGTGTTACCATAGTAGAGGACCAGCAGAATAATAAGTAAAAGAAAAGGTTTTGCGTTAAACAAATATAACCCTCTTTTGAGGGTTACGAGATTTGGTCCAACCCATACAGGATATTGTGCTAAAATTGTACGTACATAAGACAGTGCAGGCAGGTCCATTAGGGGCGCATGGGCTCACCCCCCTATCTATGCCTCTGGCCCCCTGATCTACATACAGAAACAAGTAAAAAGGTGCAGCACACTGAGCGACTCTTTTAAACCCCACTATAATTGATTAATGTCCATAAATAGTCCATAGACAAAAGTCCATACACTGAGGGCTACCTCCACGTAGGAATAGAAGCCAGATTCCAGAGGAGCTAAGAATAACAAGGAGAAGAGGCACTTCTTCTACTGGCAGTGGCTCCTGTGTCCTCTCCTCCTTTTCTGCATCACGCCTCGAAGAGGCACTTCTAAGTGTAGAAGTTAAAATATTTTTTATTGTAAAACATACAATTGGCAACTCACATTTGTGAAGGGTTAAGCCCTTTTTGGGCCTTTTTAACCCTTCACAAATGTGAGTTGCCAATTGTATGTTTTACAATAAAAAAATGTTTTAACTTCTACACTTAGAGGTGCCTCTTCGAGGCGTGATGCAGAAAAGGAGGAGAGGACACAGGAGCCACTGCCCGTAGGAGCCCGCAACCCGCCCGCTGCCCATAGGAGGCCACAACCCGACAGGGTCTCAATTAAGAGAGGAGATTCCCTTCCTGGGAAATGGATCAGTAATCTAAACAAAGTAATTGGACCAGAAGAACTACTACAACCAGCATGTACCATTAACTATAAGTACATAGATGCACACCAGTATAGAAATAATACAAGCTTTACATAAGAAAAGATTAGCAGTACATACATCCAATCTGCAAGCTGTTTTTATTACTCCAGGCCCAAAATGAGTCCTGTTGGAATTGTGCACATATACCTGGGTATATATAGTTATAGAGACCTGAAGATAAGATTAGTGGTCACAGTGGTATTGTACAACTGTTTTCTGACCAGCCTGGAATGAGACTCCTCACCTGCAGAAACTGTAGTGTGGCACTGGAACTTAGAGTAAACCTATCTATCCTTCTCTTTAGTCCCTCCCTAGTGGTTTATAATAGTCTCTTTCAGGCCTGCATGAAAATACAACAGCAGCTACTCCATAGACATGACATCAGTATCAAAGTCCTTCAATATGAGGTTACTGACCCAGTTAGCAGGGACAGGAAGTGATGTACATAAATAACTCTATAACAGTAAAACAGTGAGAAGCACAATCGCTTACAATTACAGACAGTAGATGACAGCAGATCCCTATATAAACGCGACCATACAGTTGCCAGAACACACTTTTTTTGCCCCTAATAGTAGTCCCTAAGGTCTCATGCACACTATGCATTTTGGTTCATGCAGAAGGCACATGTGCATCCTAAAGCCCTGCTGCCCGCAGCCTTTAATATATCAGAGGCCGAAAGCTGCTGCAGGTGGATGGGTCTGGACAGTGCACAGAGTGGTACTAAAATGTAGGGCAGTATGTGCCCAGGGACTGGTTTCAGCATTTTTCCATAAAAGTTAGTACCAGTCAATGTACCGACCAGCTGCAGCCAGTTTTTGACTCCCATACAGACTCCCTTTACAGGCTTCTGGCAGCAGGGCTGGACAGTGCACCTGTGACTTCCACTGGCACTGAAATGCCAGAATCTCATACAGCGAAGCTTAACATCCATCGTGCATGAGGCCTTCCTTAACTGTGACAGAGAAAGTAGTTTCATCCACTTGGCTTTGAGGTGTGGTAGAGCTGTTTAAATCTCAGGACTTAATTGACAGAAATACATGGTATATGAGCTCCCTTGTTTGCATTTAATCTGTGTATTTAGCTGTTTGCCTGGAGTTCAGTATAGCAATCCCTCTGCCGAACCTGATGCTGCCATAACTTGTCTCAGTGCTACCAAACATGCCCATCATCAATAGCCCATAAAATATAACATAAGCCAAGGTGATATTAAATACTTCCTATGGATCTGTGCCAGTAGAAGGTAAACTACAAAAAAACCCAGTCTATTTGTGTCGAATTGCCCGTCGATAATTCTTAGATGAAGCTTTTCTCAGCCTTGTTAATTGTGTTGTGAACCCTTATTATAAAAAAACTTAATTTCAGCAGAATTTCCCATATAATGCATTTAATTCCATTTCAGGGAACATGCGGTGTACTCTCCACCTACTAAATAATGGTGAGCTCACCTCTTGACATAATTACTGTGTTACAAGGGCGAGGGTTTAGAAAGCGTACGTACAGTTGTACTGGATACACAATCCCTGTCAAATCCAATAATGGAGGAAGCCATGATGAATGTATAGAAAATGACTTGAACTGTTTAAGTGAAAGGTGAGAAGTTCATACATAAAGGGGCAGTGTTATAGTATCTTCTGGTCTTGGAGCGGCCTTCTTTGGCAGCTACCCAAATGTTAAACTGAATACTGGACATGGTGCTTAGTGAACCTGAGAGTGTTTGTGTTCCTTGCTGGGCCAGTATTGTATAATCGATTCCAGTTCATATTGTGATGTGATTGTGCGTTAATCCTCTAGACTGTGTCTGAGAATCTCCTTTTGTTCTTTTGTGATCTGGTGGAATTCTGTGGCTAGAAAGGTTTGAAGACAACATTGGTCTGTTAAAGAGCCTGAGCCAGCCAGGGGAAAACAGGCTCCGGTATCGGTTTCTGCTGCTGTTTGTGTTTCGGGCTACATGTAATGAAACAACCGACAAGGATTCCAGTAATTAATATGTGCGCCAGAATTTCAGACTTCACCCAGAACCGTACCTGGGATTTTTGCGTGACACGTTACATCCTTTACAGCTCAAAAACACCAGCTGCTTTCCATGTGTTCAAAACCTGCAGGCAAACAGCTGAAAACATAGTATAGATGCATGTACATAACTCCCAACTGTTCCTGCTTTTGAGGGACTGTCCCTGATTTGGAACAAAAGTCCTCTGTCCCTCTTTCCTCCTCATTTGTGATAGGAATAAATATATAGATCTGACCAATAAAATCCTTTAAGGGGGCATGGCAAGGGGTGTGTCCTATGCCTACATACTTTTGCTAATAGGTGTCCCTCATTTTCATCTCAAAAAGATTGGAGGCGTGCATGTATGTAATCTGTTTCACCTGCCAAACTATTTGTAATTATGTTTAACCAGTCTGGCAATCCAGGCAGCAATGCCAGGTCAAGGACCTCCCTGCAGACTACATTGCAGTTAACCACTTCCCGCCGGCAGTACGCATATATGCGGCCTCTCAACGTGTGTGATTTAACATAGAGAGGCTGCATATATGTGGCCCTATGTAAACACATTTCTGTGCTGAGTGGGTGCTCCCCGTGCGCATCCAGCACAGTAACAGGCAGATACCAGAAAGCTCCCGATGCACTCTTCCGATCAGGAGCATTCCGAACATGTGACTGTCGATCCCAGCAGTCACATGATCAGAATGCCCACCTCCGCCTCCCGGCATTTAGAATTTCTTAAAGGGCCGAAAGAAGTGGCGGGAAGGGATTGAAGGAGAAGTATGGCCAAAGCTTTTTGGCAATACCTCTGTTGTGGGTCACAGGAGTACCCTTAATTTTGTCCTCTTCTGACCCAGAGTCAGATTATAGTTTATTATAGATTATAGATCATTATCAGGGTCCACCCAGCTGTCTGATTGATAACTGGCTCTGCCTTTCAGCATGCAGCTGAGAGCCAGAGTCATCAGCACCCACCTCCTCCCCAGCTTGGTGCTCCATTGAGCACTGGAGGAGCAGATCGGAGAGCTGTGACTGAGAGTTATTCCTCTCAGCTCCAAGCTGACTAAGAGTTAAGTGATCGTTCTTAGCCTTAGAGTCGAAGTGGGACAGCTGCAGCATCACATGTACTGCTGCAACATCACACCTACTACTGCACCACAGCTGCAACATCACACCTACTACTGCACCACAACTGCAACATCACACCCACTACTGCACCACAGCTGCAACATCACATCCACTACTGCACCACAGCTGCAACATCACATCCACTACTGCGCCACAGCTGAAACATCACACCTACTACTGCACCACAACTGCAACATCACACCCACTACTGCACCACAGCTGCAACATCACATCCACTACTGCACCACAGCTGCAACATCACATCCACTACTGCGCCACAGCTGAAACATCACACCCACTACTGCGCCACAGCTGCAACATCACAGCTACTTCTGCACGACAGCTGCAACATCACATCTATTTCTGCACCACAGCTGCAACACACACCTACTACTGCACCACAGCTGCAACATAACACCTACTACTGCACCATGGATGCAATTTAACACCTGCATACCCACCTCTATGCTGCAGCATAGAGGTGAGTATGAATGTTTATTTTTTTTTTCAAACCCATACTTCTCCTTTTAAGCCCAACTCCAGGAATAAGACAATATCTACCTTTGTAGTGGGGTCCATGCCACTGCAAGGTTAATTGCTTCAGTCTCTCGGTAGTGGTGCATTTGGTGCCTACCAACCGCCTGGAGCACTGGAGGGAGAGAAGGAGAGCACTGGAACTGACCAGAGCAGGGGCGAGGTAAGTAATGCAGCCACTTCAGCCTCCCCTTGACCTAACAAGATTTTAACAGTACTGAAAGGGTAGATTTTGTCTAATTCCTGGAGTCTGATCCAAGACCATCCATATGCCTGTATATTTTTGGCCAGCCAGCTCTCAGATTTATACAGCCCCCTTACACAGCACAACTCCCTCTGGCAGAGCAGAAAACCTGGTGCAGTTAAAGCTGAACTCCAGGCTGATATAAAAGACATAAACTTAGTTACATAGTTACATAGTTAGTCAGGTTGAAAAAAGACACAAGTCCATCCAGTTCAACCAAAAAAAAAAAAACATTTATATATATATATATATATATATATATATATACATATACAACCAAATAATCCCATATACAATCCTTTACCCACAGTTGATCCAGAGGAAGGCAAAAAACCCCAGCAAAGCATGATCCAATTTGCTATAACGGGGGAAAAAATTCCTTCCTGATTCCCCGAGAGGCAATCGTATTCACCCTGGATCAACTTTACCTAAAAATGTTGGTACCCAGTTATATTATTTACATTAAGGAAAGAATCCAGGCCTTTTTTAAAGCAATCTACCGTGCTGGCCAAAACCACCTCTGGAGGGAGTCTATTCCACATTTTCACAGCTCTTACTGTGAAGAAACCTTTCCGTATTTGTAGATGAAATCTTTTTTCCTCTAGATGTAAAGAGTGCCCCCTTGTCCTTTGTGATGACCTTAAAGTAAATAACTCCACACCAAGTTCACTATATGGACCACTTATATACTTGTACATGTTGATCATATCCCCCCTTAATCTCCTCTTCTCAAGAGAGAATAAATTCAGATCCTCTAATCTTTCCTCATAGCTGAGCTCCTCCATGCCTCTTATTAGTTTGGTTGCCCTTCTCTGCACTTTCTCCAGTTCCCCGATATCCTTTTTGAGAACTGGTGCCCAAAACTGAACTGCATATTCCACTAACTAACTAACTGCTTGCCGACCACCTCACTTAGGG
>BLSH010153513.1:60043-70696 GCA_018402905.1 Glandirana rugosa
GTGTCACATGACCCTCTTCCTATTGAAAAAACAAAAGTTGGATTCAAAATGGCCGACTTCAAAATGGCCGCTATGGTCACCACCCATCTTGAAAAGTTTCCCCCCTCACACATACTAATGTGCCACAAACAGGAAGTTAATATCACCAACCATTCCCATTTTATTAAGGTGTATCCATATAAACGGCCCACCCTGTACAAATCTGCCAGGAACAGGCCGTCCACCAAAAATAGTTTTCCAGAAGGCATATGTGAAACTTTGAAGTCAGATTAAAGAAGGTTCTATGATTACACAGTTTCATAGTTAGTCTGGTTGAAAAAAGGCACAAGCCGATCTAGTTCAACCAATAAAAGGAAAAAAAAATACAATCCTATATACACAATCCTATACCCACAGGAGGAAAGCAAAAAAAAAAAAAACAGCAAAGCATGGGTCTGACTTTTTCCATAAAATGCCATGCTTGGCGTTAGCCAGAAACTGCTCATCATCATAAACACATAATTCCATGGTGGAGCACGGCAGCATTATCATGCTGTCAGGCTAAATCCCTACAGGAGGCTCTGGAAGGCTTGTAATGCAAGAATGATTACATCAAAATACAGGGAAATCCTGGTGGAAAACCTAATGGTAGCTGCAGGAAACCTGAGTCTTAGGGTTCAATTAGATGTGTGTAGACAGTTGATCTGTGGTTTTACCACCACCACTTCCCACCTTAACAAGGGCTTGCAGTCACTCATGGCTGTAGACATGCAATATACATGGTATGTTACATTTGGCAGGCAGTACTGCCACTGTACCCGACTCATTCAAAACAGAAAAGCACTGGGTTGCAGGTCGCTTTAAAGCTTAAAGGGGTTGTAAAGGCAGAATGTTTTTTCTCTTAATGCATTCTATGGATTAAGATAAAAAGCCTTCTGTATGTAGCAGCCCCCCTCATCGCCCTAATACTTACTTGAGTCGCATCTCTGTCCAGCGATGTCCATGAGTGTCTCGGCTGTCCGGGACTCTCCCTCCTGATTGGCTAAGACAGAGCAGCGGTGACATTGACTCCCGCTGCTGTCAATCAAAGTCAGTTAGTCAATCAGGAGAGAGGAGGTGGGGCCGAAAAACAGCTCAGTGTCTGAATGGACACGGAACCGTGACTCGGCTCAGGTGCCTCCATAGCAAGCTGCTTGCTGTGGGGGCACTCGACAGGAGGGAGGGGCCAGGAGCACAGAAGAGGCACCCGAGAAGAGGAGGATCAGGGCCACTCTGTGCAAATCCACTGCACAGAGCAGGTGAGTATAACATGTTTGTTATTTTTATAGAAAAAAAACAAGACTTTACAATCACTTCAATGCCCACGGTGCTGCACAGTGGGCAACATTTTCAGGGTTAAAACAGTGAGGGAAAGGAGTATTTGATCCCCTGCTGATTTTGTATGTTTGCCCACTGACAAAGAAATGATCAGTCTATAATTTTAATGGTAGTTTTATTTTAACAGTGAGAGACAGAATAACAACTCAAGTATCCAGAAAAAGGCATTTAAAAAAAGTTATAGATTGATTTACCTTTTAATGAGTGAAATAAGTATTTGATCCCCTATCAATCAGCAAGATTTCTGGCTCCCAGGAGTCTTCTATACAGGTAACAAGCTGAGATTAGGAACACTCTCTTAAAGGGAGTGCTCCTAATCTCAGCTTGTTACCTGTATAAAAGACACCTGTCCACAGAAACAATCAATTAGATTCCAATTTCTCCACCATGGCCCAGATCAAAGAGCTGTCCTAGGATGTCAGGGATAAGATTGTAGATATACACAAGGCTGGAATCGGCTACAAGACCATCGCCAAGCAGCTTGATTAGAGGGTGGAGGGTGACAACAGTTGGTGCGATTATTCACAAATGGAAGAAACACAAAATAACTGTGACTCTCCCTTGGTCTGGGGTTCCATGCAAGGTCTCACCTTGTGGAGTTTCAATGATCATGAGAATGGTGAGGAATCAACCCAGAAATACACGGGAGAATCTTTTCAATTATCTCAAGAGCAGCTGGGACCATCGTCACCAAGAAAACAATTGGTAACACACTACGCCGTGAAGGACTGAAATCCTGCAGCGTCCGCAAGGTCCCCCTGCTCAAGAAAGCACATGTACAGCCTGTCTGGGGTTTTCTAATGAACATCTGAATCATTCAAAGGAGAACTGGGTGATAGTGTTGTGGTCAGATGAGACCAAAATCAAGCTCTTTGGCATCAACTCAACTCGCCGTGCTTGGAGGAGGAGGAATGCTGCCTATGACCCCAAGAATACCATCCCCACCCTCAAACATGGAGATGGAAACATTATGTTTTGCAGGTATTTTTCTGCTAAGGGGACAGGACAAATTCACTGCATCAAAGAGACGATGGACAAGGCCATGACCCATCAAATATTGGGTGAGAACCTCCTTCTCTCAGCCAGGGCATCGAAAATGGGACATGGATGGGTATTCCAGCATGACAATGACCCATAACACATGGCCAAGGCAACAAAGGAGTGGCTCAAGAAGAAGCACATTAAGGTCCTGGAGTGGCCTAGCCAGTCTCCACACGTTAATCCCATAGAAAATATGTGGCGGGAGCTGAAGATTCGAGGATCTGCAAAGAGGAGCGGGACAAAATCCCTCCTGAGATGTGTGCAAACCTGGTGGCCAACTACAAGAAACGTATGACCTTTGTGATTGCCAACAAGGGTTTTGCCACCAAGTACTAAGTCATGTTTTGCGAAGGGGTCAAATACTTATTTCACTCATTGGAATGTAAATCAATTTATAACTTTTTTGAAATGCGTTTTTCTTAATATTTTTGTTGTTATTCTGTCTCTCACTGTTAAAAATAAACCTACCATTAATTATACACTGATCATTTCTTTGGCAGTGGGCAAACATACAAAATCAGCAGGTGATCAAATACTTTTTTCCCTCACTGTATTGCCTCTTCACTGTATGTCAAACACCTCTAAAAAGTGATCCACTTCAGTTTGCTTTTCAGAGGGGTAGCAAGAGCTGCCACACATGAGAATGAGCCCTAGGGAGATAATTGGTCTTCTAGTAAGACCCCAATCATAAAGCCAAAACTGCACAAGAATGACCTTAAAACAACAAGTCCTGAAATGTCCTATTAATGTCTAGATAAAACCAAAACAGTGTATGGCTGGATATGAAAAAGGCTGTTTACACACGATGCTGATCCAAATAAACAAAGTTGGAGCAATTTTGTAAATCAGAAATGGGAAAAATTGCAGTGCTTAGATGTACAAAGCTAGTAGAGACCTATCCACCCAAAATCAGTTTAAACAACTCTGTAGAGATCTATTTTTACTTTGACATGAAAAAATCTATTTATGTCAATTAAACTAAGAAAAATCCTCTGTGGTTCAATATTCTATGGCAGCGGTTACCCAACACATGAGGGTATACTTTTAAAAAATTCCAGTAACGACACCTAAAATTTTTCTCTTAATGTGCACTCCGGCACTTGTGCTGCTTCATAAAGGTGCAAGAAAACAAAAATTCCATAATTGCGACCAAAAGTGGGAAGACAATGGGGAGTCATGGACTCGTTAATGTAAGATTGGTCTGTGGGCTGTGGTGGAATACGCTGACACATTTTCTGACACTAGGTCTCTGGTGCTGGGCTTGCATGATATTTCCCAGTAGATTGATATATCCTCCACCTCTCATGCAGTGCAGAGTCTGGGTTGGAAGCAGCATTGTGGGACAGAGCTGGTGTGTCTGGGGGTCACTAATATATTCTACATTGCCAAAAGTATTGAGACGTCTGCCTTTACACGCACATGAAATTTAATGGCATCCCAGTCTTAGTCCGTTGAGTTGGCCCACCCTTTGCAGCTATAGCAGTTTTAACTCTTCTGGGAAGGCTGTCAACAAGGTTTAGGAGTGTGTCTATGGGAATGTTTGACCATTCTTCCAGAGGCGCATTTGTGAGGTCAGGCAGGGATGTGGACGAAAAGGCCTGGCTCACACTCTCCTCTCTAATTCATCCAAAAGGTGTTCTGTCGGGTTAAATTCAGGACTCTGTGCAGGCCAGTCAAGTTCCTCCACCCCAAACTCGCTCATCCATGTCTTTATGGACCTTGTTTGTGCACTGGTGTGCAGTCATGTTGAAACATGAAGGGGCCATCCCCATTCTGTTCACACAAAGTTGGGAGCATGGAATTGTTCAAAATGTCTTGGTATGCTGAAACCTTAAGAGTTCCCTTCACTGGAACTAAGGGGCAAAGCCCAACCCCTGAAAGACAACCCCACACCATAACCCCCCTCCACAAAATAATTTGGACCAGTGCACAGAGCAAGGTCCAAAAAGACACGGATGAGTGAGTCCTGACCTCAACCCGATAAACACCTTTGGGATCAACTAGAGTGGAGACTGCAAGCCAAGCCTTCTCGCCCACATCATTACCTGACCTCACAAATGCACTTCTGGAAGAATGGTCAAACATTCCCATAGACACTCCTAAACCTTGTGGACAGCTTTCCCAGAAGAGTTGAAGCGGTTATAGCTGCAAAGGGTGGGCCAACTCAATATTAAACCCTACGGACTAAGACTGGTGTAGCCAATGGCCCCCTTAGGGGTGGCTGAGTGTTGTGGTTCACCTGATCACACTGCCCTCAATCACACTTTTCCGCACATCTGGATTTACAGAACAGGCTGGTACTTTGTTTTGTTTTTGTTTATTAAGGGTATTGAACTTGGATGGGTTAGGGATAATTTTGGGATGCCCAGAAATTGATCAGTCCTGTACATGGGACAGACTATATACATTCGCCCCTATATACATCTCTCCATTTTCCTCCAGCACATCACTTGCTGACCATTACACTCCTTGTACTTCTTTCCTGCACAACAATTGCTTCTCCTGTTCCTCTCTCCTGCACATTACTTATTCCAGGCCCAGAAGGAAATTTTCTAGGCCTTCTCCATTCCTCCAGTCTGTCTAACACATGGTGAGGCCTGCCATGCTGTGTCAGAACTACCCATTGCAGGTAATGACAGTTGGTCCCTTACTGTGTAAGTACACTGATGTGCTAGCGGGCCTGATGGACTACTACTACCAGCCCATCCTCTTGCTCCAGGTGCTGTCAGCTACTCCAGCTGCATTGACCTTCTCCACTACCACAGCGACATAGGGTTTCCTAGCTGGCTTCTGCATCCTTCCCAGACTTTCTCTCACCCCAATCCACTCCGGCGTGCCTCTAGCAGTTTCCCAGGTTATGTTGCTTACCCTGACACCTGTAGTTCCACACTGGAGATCTCTCCTGGATAGTGCTCTCTCCTGCTGTCCTTTGCTCTCTGCCTTGTGCCTGCTACCAAGATCTCTCTCCTCCTAGCCGCACCTGAGCACTCCAGGCCTGGGGTCACCCCCCAGACTGGGAGCTTCCTCTGGCCGCGACAGCCCACACTACTCCATCTCCAGACTTCCACCCGAACTTCCCCTCCCAGATTGGGCTGACCCCGGGTATTTAAGGAGGCCTGCCCCCTGCCAACCCAGATTGGGGATTGGTCAGGGCTCCTTAGAACACCCAGATGACTACACCTCCCCTCCCAGCTCTCTGTCCAGAAAATACCAGAACCTTCTGGAAAGAAGTGGGAGGCCCTGATGACACCATTCTGTGAATCACTCAATCCTAGCTGAGCCACTCCCAGCCCAGAATCAAAACAATCAGGCCTGCACTCAGTCAGGCCTGACTAAATTTGACCTCACCTACCAAAAAGCTCTCACTGCACCTCCCTAGCTTGGAGGGCGCTACACTGAGATGCCATTAAAGTGTATGTGCTTATAAAGGCAGGTGTCACAATACTTTTGGTAATATTGTGTATATTGCATTAGGACAAATGGTTAGATTGGTGAAATGCGTATTGTATTTATGCTGCTTTGTAGGTCATGTAACTGAAAACTTGCTGCAGCAAATGCAAGATTATGCACATATGCATAAAATAACTTTTAGATGCATAATCTTGCATTTGCAGAAGCAAGTTTTCAGTTACATTAGTTACAATTGCTATAAATGCAAAACATTTAACCAATCTAATCACATATTGCACATTTGTTCTATAACTTTATTGGAGTCTGTTTTAACCCATGTGGTACTGGTGCAAAGTGACCACACAGATTGATGCATTTATCAAACTTGGTATCCCTGTTGTACAGATCTGGCTTCCGTCTCACAGCCTCCCTCTGTAGCTTCACGAGTTTACACTCACAGTCTCCCAATAAGACTTCTTGGACCCACTGCCACTGGGTCCCTTGTGCTTCACACAGCTAACCAATGTATTTCCCGAGTGTCCCCCATGCCAACTTGCTGGGTTCCCTCCTCGGCTCTTCAGCCCAACTTCTGAACTCTCTTGCAAGCGTCACCCCCTCTATCTCGCTGGGTTCCTAGCTTGACTTCTGCTGAGATTTTGCCACTTTTCCACCAGCCCCGATACTTTAAAAAGGCTGCTCTGGTACTCTCTCTCAGACTGTGAACTCTGGCCTCTGATAACAGGAGTGTTGCCCCTTGAGGGCAACAGTTTCCCCTTTACCTCTGACCCTGGTTCAAGCTTTGCCTCCAGTGACAGGAATGGTTGTCCTCCGCTAGCAACTCTGTCCCTTCACCTCCAACAAAGAGGGGTTCTCTGCAACTCATGCAACTCGGGTAGGCTTCCCACATGAAGCCACAACCCTCCCCTGCTGCTGCTGGTCCTGGCTAGGCCTCAGACTGCCTAGCAACCAGCAAACTCCCAGATAGGCCTCAGGCTTCTGGCCTAGCAGCCGGGAGCTTTAACACACGTCCTCCCAGACAGCCGTACAGGTGGCACAGAACAACGATCACCTGACTCCTCTAAAATATATATAGGCTCTCCCAGCAGGCCATGGGGCCCAAGAAAACCCCTGCCCATTGGCCGGAGCAGCCTAACATTCATATTCCAAGTTCATGTACATCTTGTCATTCCAATGCCACCAGCAGCAGTGCCACCCAATGGCAAAGGAGAGAGATGTACCAAACCCAGAGTTAGGAAAAGAATCAGTAGATCCCCTAACAATTTGGCCAGGCCATTTACCCAGCAACTAAATTTAACAGCCCCCCCGCCGCTAACACCCAGGGTACTACATCTGTATTGTATTTACATTGCTTGGAACTTGATTAAAATTAACTTGTAATTAAATACAGATTTTGCCAATAGTTCTGAGTGAATAAGAGTCCAGAATCCTGAGTCTGGAGGGACCCTGAGTCCCGGACCCTCAATCCAGTAAAGTCCAGAGAGGTCCTGAGACAGAAGGTGTTTCCGAGTCTTGAATCCAGAGTTTACAAAGGTCCAGAGTCCTGAGTCCAGAAAAGACCTGACTTCAAAGCAGTTCAGAGTCCGGAGAAGTCCTGAGTCCAGAGAAGAGATGGGAAGGCCTGGAAAAAAAGGAAAAAATTGGGGGGGGAAAACGTTTTTTTCATTTTTTTTCAAAGCCGTTTTTTTTTCCAGAAAAAAAAAAAAAAAAGAAGTGTGGAATATGGTCTTTTACAATGACAAGTAATATATTTATGACATGGTATCCAAACTATATAGCATGAAGACTTTAATGAAAGATTTCTGAGACCTTGTGTAGTCTTAAATTATTGTAAGTTTTCTCAGCTGAAGACAAGCAAATCCTGAGATACAGTTCAAGTAACACTGTACTTATAAATGCAGTTCTCAAACAAGAGAAATATGCATTTCTGCCATTAGGGGGTACTGCAGGGGAAAGACTCCAGTTTAGTTTGCTTGTGGGCTCCATCTTGTACCTCCTACATGGTTGTTGGTATACAGTAGATGATAGTTTCTGTCCTCTCAGCCCTTAAAATAGAAGTATGGGAATGTTTTTTTGTGTGTGAATCATACTTAATTAGGTGAATGCAGTATCGGTCCGATGCTGCATCTTTCCCCTGCCGGCTCTAAGGCTGAGAACTGAGTGATCAAACACCACAGATCACTCAGCTCTCAGAGCTCCCTGAGCAGAGAGCTGGTGACTGTAAAGCATTGGTTCTCTGTTCTGCCCCCTCCCCCACTTACCGGAGTGCTGGGCTGTGGAGGGGGGTGAGAGTGGCTAGCTCAGGCTCTCAGTAGCTTGCTGAGAGGCTGAGCCTGGTGCCGATCCAGGCATGTGGGTGGATCCCAAGCATATGGTTGCGATCTCTCCCGAGTCTGGACTGGCTCTGTGACATCAGCTGACAGTGGGCTTCAGCCCGCTGTCAGCTGAAAATGGGTTACAGGAGTGTAGAACGAACTGTGATCTCCAGGAGAAGAACAAACAAATGAGATTTGGCTGTACTTCTCCTTTGACAGATAAGAGTGTAAATTTGTCTGACAAATTGGTGTATTTTTTTAAACCATTTCAGCCCCGGAAGGTTTTACCCCCATTTTTTGTGATACAGCACTGCATTACTTTAACTGACAACTGCGTGGTCATGCCACGCTGTACCCAAATAAAATTGATGTCCTTTTTCCCCAGAAATAAAGCTTTCTTTTGGTGTTATTTGATCACATCTGCGTTTTTTATTTTTTGCGCTTTGTTACTGTACTAATGACACTGGAAGGGAGGGGGTTAAGATCAGGGGTGATCAAAGGGTTAAGTGTGTCTCTAGCAGGTGCTTGCTAACCGTGTTTGGGGGGGGGCTGCTCTGACTGGCTGAAGACAGAGGTCGGTGTTCTTGTTTAGCAGGAACACAAGATCTCATCTTCTCCCCTGTCAGGACGGCGATCTGCCTTGTTTACTTAGGCAGATCGCCGTTCTGCCTCTCCCGAGAGCGATCGCTGGTGGCCTAAGGACATTGGGTCCGCCGGATCGGCATCCCCTGTGTCCAATCAGCACACGATTGCACCTCCGGTGGTGCGCACATGCCCCCTGGTGATGCGTACATGCCCCCCCAGTGGCTATTACATGAAATCACGTACATGTACGCAATTTCGCGCAATAGAGCCCACCTGCTGCAGTAAATGTGTGGTAGGCAGTCGGCGAGCAGTTAACCATTAAATGATTCCTATTGATGTTCTCCACCATCACAGCATAATGTTTTCCTATAGTCTGGTCAGTAAATTGGTTTTCTTTTCCTCCTCTTCAGTAAAATGGTGAGACCAACATCTGGAGTTTAGGAAAAATTTCAACAGTGCAATTTCTGCTGAGAGCAAAGCTGCAATTTGCAAATATTATGAGAAGAAATATAATTTTCCAAATGCTACAAAGATTACAAAACACATTGTGGCATGCCAGAGGTTTTCTAAATACATTAAAGATACTTTATTAAATGAAATGATGAGGAGAATGAAAGTGTGAGTAGCTTTTCCCTCCAGAGTCCTCATTCCAGAAACACTTTCTGCTGCTTCTGGATCATCACAAAGTGTTTCTTCACCAGGAGCATCTTCAAGTAAGGAAGTGTTACACACTACAGCCTCCCATAAATACACAATTCCTTCATTTATAAATAAAATGACACCTGGAAATCTAGAGAACATTGATCAAGCTCTTGCAAGAACAATATATGCTTCTGGATCAGCATTGTCAATAACTGAAAATGCATATTGGCAGGAAGCTTTGAAAGAGAGAAGGGGGGCGGTTACCTGTTCTCATGTAAAGTTAAAATGTTATTTACATATACAGTCCTTATTATTCCATTTGTAATAAAAATTTCAACTTTAAAAAGTAAGTATAGTTTATTTACTGAATGAGCTGTACTTTTATTTCAAGCATAATACTTTTATATACACTGCATTTCACCTTCCCAGTGTAACAAAATGACTATAAACTTGTAAAACTACTCCACACTGAATTTCTTTCTTTTGCATTTTTTTTCCGGTGGAAAAAAACAGGGAAAATACATTTTTCCCATTGCTTCAAAAACTCTGGAACTTTTACATCTCTAGTCCAGATTCCTGAATAAAGAGTCCAGAGATGTCCTGAGGCCAGAGGGGTGCTGAGTCCAAAGAGGTCCCAAGTTCAGAGTCCTCAATCAAGAATCTGGGAGAGTGCTAGGTCCACAGGGGTCTGGAGCCCAGAGAGGTCCTATGTAGAGTTGATCGATCCTCTGGAAGTTCGGGTTCTGCAGGTTCGGCCAAACTTCCGGACAAAGTCCGGGTTCGGGACCGGACTTGACCGGACTTTGTCCCGGACCCCAAACCCCATTGAAATCAATGGGGACCCAAACTTTTAGGCACAAAAAATGGCTGTAACAAAGTCCTGGCAAGTCCTAGAGGTCTGCAAAAGGAAGGAAATGGGGGTAAGAGTCAGACAAGTGCCCTACAAAGAAATGGGGATAGGGAAATAACTTAAAATAATTTTTAAGCTAAAATCACATAAAAAAATCAAAAATGGAGGTGGATGTGGAGTTGGAGGTTGAGGAGGCGGTGAAAGCGGCGGTGGAGGAGGAGGAGGTAGCCAACACTGTTTTTTTTATTTTGTGCAAGAAATGATGATTTAAAATCATCTCCAAGTTCTATAGGGAAAGTTTCATCCAGCCGCATAGAGACTGAGAGCCATATTATTGTTCTAAAATCATCTCCAAGTTCTATAGGGAAAGCTTCATCCAGCCGCATAGAAAGCCATATTATTGTTCTAAAATCATCTCCAAGTTCTATAAGGAAAGTTTCTTTCAGCCGCATAGAG
>BLSH010153513.1:83406-93952 GCA_018402905.1 Glandirana rugosa
CTTTAAAATGAGTGATTAAGTAGGAAATCCAGAAATAAGTATAGAGTGCCGGTGTGTTATCTTTTCTTGTCCAATTTGGAATTTGGAATAGACTTTACAATCGAACCAAGGTTTAAAGATCATCATATAAATCGAAAAGTAACAAGATACTCCTGGTATTGCGTATAGAATGTTCTGTCGTTATTTACCCAACAAAAATAAAAGTCAGTCTATTTATGGTGTAACAGTCTTGGGATGTTCTCGTAATATTATCAATCTACAGTTTGGTAATAACTGGGTTTAAAAACGTGTGTTCAAAACAGTCACAAGGGACTACAGAATTATTTCTAAGTGATGGTTTTGTAAATTTCACGACAACAAATAACCATAGACCGGACTGCAATTCGAGAGTCGACGTACTCATAAATACCTCTTGGTAACTCCACTGTTGTGAAAGTAGTAGCGAACCAAGCTAACATTTCAGATAAGGTTTAAGGTTTAACCTGTTCTTTTCTATTGTGTGGCCGTGAGATATGAATAAAGACCTAAAGGATGAATTAGTGAGTAAAATTTCTTAATGAAGAAAGTCGAATGATCCAGCATGACTTACTGATGGGACATATTACCACATGGGAGGTTCTAGTGAATGTTGTCAGATGTGCCCAGCTGGAAGATGTCTTGGATGAAAACCCAGAGCTCGTTAGGAGGAGCCTATTTCCCAGCTTCTGAGAAAGCTTTGAAATCACCCTTGAAGATCTTGAGTCAGTGCTTAGGCAAAAAGTGACCTACTCAGCCTGGGGCTTTTCTTAAAACCTCCAACATTATAAGAAAAGTGAGTAGGATTATGGTACTTAAGCACATTTGCATAATTTATAAATAGAGTTGAGCGAACACCTGGATATTCGGGTTCGGTGGGTTCGGCCGAACTTCGGGAAAAAGTCCGGGTTTGGTACTGAACTTGACCCGAACTTTACCCCGAACCCCATTGAAGTCAATGGGGACCCGAACTTTTCGGCACAAAAATTACTGTAAAAAAGTCCAGGAAAATGCTAGAGGGCTGCAAAATGATTTTAGAACAATAATCTGTCCTTTACAGCAACAGCAGGAACCTGACCCTATAGGAGTAGGCGATGATTTTAGAACAATAATCTGTCCCTTACAGCAACAGCAGGAACCTGGCCCTATAGAACTAGAAGATGATTTTAAAACAATAATCTGTCCCTCTAAGCAGTAGACTCTACCTAGTCCAGTCAGATCATTCTGTAATGCACGATGAGATCTGCAATCTGTCCCTAAAAGCAGTAGTAGTAGTAATCTCTACCTAGTCCACAATCAGATCGTTCTGTAATGCTGTGTCACATGATGTACTGGCCAATCACAGCCATGCCATTAGTAGGCATGGCTGTGATGGCTTCTAAGGGCAAACCAGTGAAACGGTTGTTGATTGGCTGCCCTGCAGCTAGTCAACATACGTGATCAAATACCCGAACCCAGAACCCGAACCCAAACTTTTTTTCAAATGTCTGGGTTTAGGTCCGGGTCACAGACACCCCAAATTTCGGTACAGACCCGAACTTTATAGTTCGGGTTCACTCAACTCTATTTATGAACAATTCAGCCATTTTTGTTTTTAAGCAGAATTCCAGCCAAAACATTTTTGCATTTGAATCTCAATCTGGTTTTTAATGTTTCATGTGTTCCTGTTGGGTAGAGGTTTTAAGAGGTGGAGTATTCCATGGTCTGCTAGTGCTGATCTTTCTATTAGTACATGACAATACAATCTTGTTTTGGGGAAAGGATATTTAAAGCAGTAAAGGAATTATAAATAGCAGAAGACTATAGGCTAACAAGAAAGTGATTTTCACTTGCATGTTTAAACTCAATTGTTGATCACATTGACAAATATTGAAAAATATAATGACATTTCAGAGAAAAGTCTTCCCATAATAAAATCTAATCCCATTTATAGTTCTTTCATGGCCTAGGAATAGCCATTTCATTCAAAGTCAACATTATGGAATTGTAGGGCAAATACTCAAATGTATACAGAGAAATGCAATGCCAAAATGTAATAAAGAAATACACTCTCACAGAATGCCACTTTTCATCAATTTTCCCTGTAGTGGGCATCACACGTTTTTCCTGTTAGCAGATTTCAGCCCTGTCTCGAAAATAATAGTTTTGGCCGTCCAGCTTATAATGCTTTTATGTAGCCTTCAAAACAATGTCACGAAGCAATCAAAATCTTATTTTGTGTTACTGCCATAGACTTAATCTTCTTAAGTATTTCTTTATTCTCCAATATTTGCCGTGTGCATGTATTAATGGTAATCTTTTGATCTGCATATTAGCTACTGCCCGCAACTAATTTGTTTTTCTTGTTGTGTTTGACTCACACTACATACGTATAGTAGATGGATAGATAGATAGATAGATAGATAGATCAATATTATATATATATATATATATATATATATATATAGTATCTCATAAAAGTGAGTACACCCCATACATTTTTGTAAATATTTTATTATATATTTTCACGTGACAACACTGAAGAAATGACACTTTGCTACAATGTAAAGTAGTGAGTGTACAGCTTGTATAACAGTGTAAATTTGCTGTCCCCTCAAAATAACTCAACACACAGCCATTAATGTTAAACCGCTGGCAACAAAAGTGAGTACACCCCTAAGTGAAAATGTCCAAATTGGGCCCAAACTATCAATATTTTGTGTGGCCACCATTATTTTCCAGCACTGCCTTAACCTTTTTGGGCATGGAGTTCACTTGAGCTTCACAGGTTGCCACTGGAGTCCTCTTCCACTCCAGCATGAGGACATCACAGAGCTGGTGGATGTTAGAGACCTTGCGCTCCTCCACCTTCCCTTTGAGGATGCCCCACAGATGCTCAATAGGGTTTAGGTCTGGAGACATGCTTGGCCAGTCCATCATTTTTACCCTCAGCTTCTTTAGCAAGGCAGTGTTCATCTCGGAGGTGTGTTTGGGGTTGTTATCATGTTGAAATATTGCCCTGCAGCCCAGTCTCTGAAGGAAGGGGATCATGCTCTGCTTCAGTATGTCACAGTACATGTTGGCATTCATGGTTCCCTCAATGAACTGTAGCTCCCCAGTGCTGGTGAGGTAGACCAGGTTGAACATCTGCGATCCCGGTGGCTTGTCGGTGCAGTAGGTCCACTGATGCCCCCGTTGGGCCCGAACTGCCACGGTGCCCCTAGGCATGCGAATATCTCTGCCTTTAGGGTCTCATAGTCCTGGGCCTTATCTGGTTCCAGATCAAAGTAGGCTTTTTGGGGTTCACCGGTCAAGAATGGTACTAACAGTCCCACCCACTGTTCTTTTGGCCATCCTTTGTGAAGAGCGACTCTTTCAAAAGTCATGAGATACGCCTCCACGTCATCCACAGGTTTCATCTTCTGCATGTGGTAAGAGGCGAATACCAACTTTGGTTCCGCTGTCACCGGAGGTGCGGGCCCCTTCTTTAATTCCACCAGAGCTTCCATAAACCCAAGATTCATCTCCTGCTGAGCCGCCAGGGCCTGGCGATTCGCCTCCTGCTGTGCTGCAGTGGCCTGGCGACTTTCCTCCCGCTGCGCTGCAGCGGCTTGTGCGACCTAGAGGTTGGTCTTCCACTGGGCCGCAGTCGCCTGCAGCAAGGTCTTCAACATCTCCTCCATTTTGGAAAGGTGCCAGCTGAACTCCACCACGTGTGGGAGATTAGCTTGTGGGGATAATCTTTTCTGAGGAAAATAGTCAGCGTGCAGGCAACTTTCTTTAAAATCTGGCGGCTTGCCGGGTTTATTTACAAAAATAGGTTTGCAGGTTAAAAACAAACAAAACAGAAAATAAATCCTTGCCATCCAGCGCTAAACTAAACAGTACAGTTTCCTCACTATACGGTGTGGGTCTGGCCCGGACACCCACAAAACATAAGCCAAAATGCAAACCTTGTCTTTTCAAAGTCCAAACACAGAGCTCCCTCAGATTCCCCTCTAAGTTTCAGGTCAGAGCTAAAGTGAGATCTCTTCCTGATTATTTAAGCCACCTGTTGGTGGACTCCAGTGGCCCAAAAACTCCGGACCGGAACCAGCCCTGCCACGGTGGCTGGTAAAATCTGGACCGGACTCTGTTTAATCCAGTCCAAATGAACACTTACGAGGTGACAGGTAGCGTCTGTCTACCACTTCGCCTCGCATACCATCACAATACAGTATCTCACACAAGTGAGTACAACCCTCGCATTTTTGTAAATATTTTATTATATTTTTTTTTAAGGTGACAACACTGAAGAAATGACACTTTGCTACAATGTAAAGTAGTGAGTGTACAGCTTGTATAACAGTGTAATTTTGCTGTCCCCTGAAAATAACTCAACACAAAGTCATTAATGTCTAAACTGCTGGCAACAAAAGTGAGTACACCCCTAAGTGAAAATGTCCAAATTACTGAAAAAGTGTCAATATTTTGTGTGGCCACCATTATTTTCCAGCACTGCCTTAACCCTCTTGGGCATGGAGTTCACCAGAGCTTCACAAGTTGCCACTGGAGTCCTCTTCCACTCCTCCATGGCGATATCATGGAGCTGGTGGATGCTAGAGACCTTGCGCTCCTCCAGCTTTCATTTGAGGATGTCCTACAGATGCTCAATAGGGTTTAGGTCTGGAGACATGCTTGGCCAGTCCATCACCTTTACACTCAGTTTCTTTAGCAAGGCAGTGGTTGTCTTAGAGTTGTGTTTGGGGTCGCTATCATGTTGGAATACTGCCCTGATCATGCTCTGCTTCAATATGTCACAGTACATGTTGGCATTCATGGTTCCCTCAATGAACTGTAGCTCCCTAGTGTCCACAGAACTCATGCAACCCCAGATCATGACACTCCCACCACCATGCTTGACTATAGGCAGTCTTGTCTTTGTAAACCTCACACACGCTTGAAACCATCTGAGCCAAATACGTTTATCTTGGTTTCATCAGACCACAGGACATGGTTCCAGTAATCCATGTCCTTAGTCTGCTTGTCTTCAGCAAACTGTTTGTGGGCTTTCTTGTGCATCATCTTTAGAAGAGGCTTCCTTCTGGGATGACAGCCATGTAGACCAATTTGATGCAGTATTCATTGGGGAGCAGGTGTGTTAAATTTGGTGTTATCGCTCTCACTCTCTCGTACTGGTCACTGGAAGTTCAACATGGGACTTCATGGCAAAGAACTCTCTGAGGATCTGAAAAAAAGAATTGCTGCTCTACATAAAGATGGCCTAGGCTATAAGAATATTGCCAAGACCCTGAAACTGAGTTGCAGCACGGTGGCCAAGACCATACAACAGTTTAACAGGACAGGTTCCATTTAGAACAGGCCTTGCTATGGTCGACCAAAGAAGTTGAGTGCACCTGCTCAGCATCATATCCAGAGGTTGTCTTTGGGAAATATACGTACGATGGCTGCCAGCTTTGCTGCAGAGCTTGAAGGGGTGGGGGGGGTCAGCCTGTCAGTGTTCAGACCATACGCCGCACACTGCATCAAATTGGTCTGCATGGCTTGCATCCCAGAAGGAAGCCTCTTCTGAAGATGATGCACAAGAAAGCCTGCAAATAGTTTGCTGAAGACAAGCAGACTAAGGACATGGATTACTGAAACCATGTCCTGTGGTCTGATGAGACCAAGATAAACCTATTTGGTTCAGATGATGTCAAGCTGGTGTGGAGGCAACCAGGTGAGGAGTACAAAGACAAGTGTGTCCTGCCTACAGTCAAGCATGGTGGTGAGAGTGTCATGGTCTGGGGCTGCATGAGTGCTGCTGGCACTGGGGAGCTACAGTTCATTGAGGGAACCATGAATGCCAACATGTACTGTAACATACTGAAGCAGAGCATGATCCCCTCCCTTCGGAGACTGAGCCGCAGGGCAGTATTCCAACATGATAACGACCTCCAAGACGAACACTGCCTTGCTAAAGAAGCTGAGGGTAAAGGTGATGGACTGGCCAAACATGTCTCCAGACCTAAACCCTATTGAGCATCTGTGGGGCATCCTCAAATGAAAGGTGGAGGAGAGCAAGGTCTCTAACATCCACCAGCTTCATGATGTCGTCATGGAGGAGTGGAAGAAGACTCCAGTGGCAACCTGTGAAGCTCTGGTGAACTCCATGCCCAAGAGGGTTAAGGCAGCGTTGGAAAATAATGGTGGCCACACAAAATATTGACACTTTGGGTCCAATTTGGACATTTTTCACTTAGGGGTGTACTCACTTTTACCTTACTTGTTACCAGCGGTTTAGACATTAATGGCTGTGTGATGAGTTATTTTGAGGAGGCAGCAAATTTACACTGTTATACAAGCTGTACACTCACTACTTTACATTGTAGCAAAGTGTTATTGCTTCAGTGTTGTCACATGAAAAGATATAATAAAATATTTACAAAGGGCGCATGTGCGTGGGCTCCGTAATGGCTGCATAGCCGAGAGCTCCGTACCGCCCCGGCACACCGTCGCCCACACTGCCCGTTACAGCACACCCTGACCAGCTGTTTTGCTCTCCGCAATCCTCGGAGCACCTTTAGGAGCCCTGCTGGATGCCAGGACCCCCTGCCAGAAGGAGCCTTGGACCGCAATTCGAGGACCAGGCTGAAGCAGGGTGTACCAAGATGGCCGCCGCATCAGGTACAAACATGGCCAGCGCTGACGGGGACAGAGAACACAAGTCCTCTCCCCAGCAACTCTTCCCTATCCTCCCACTACTCCTGGGACTGCTTATCACACATTGGCCCCATCACCAGCCTCGAGTCCCCGATCGCCCGCACACTGGAGGAGTGCTCATTCTCCCCAGATGGGCCTACCTTGGCCTACCATCCCACAGACTATATATTCAATACACCCGGCAAGAATCCACTCCCTAAATTGGTAGACACCCAGATGGCAAACATGTTTAACCGCTTTGCGGAGCTATTGGAGAAGGGTCTCTCAGCCACTGCAGCTAAAATCACCAGTGACATTCACACTGACTTTCAGGCCCTGGGTTCCAGAATTGAGGCCATAGAACAGAAAGTGGATGTTACAGTCGCCAGAGCAAACCAGAACGCCGACACCATCCAGGTACTCCAAAACCAACTAGACGCAGCCCTTTCCAGCATAGATGACCTGGAAAATCACTCAAGACGGTACAACTTCAGAATAAGAGGCCTTCCAGAGTCCATAACAGACACTCCAGGAGCAGTCCGAGGCCTACTCCAAAATATCATCCTAGGGATTCCGCAACATCAATTGGAATTGGATCGAGCACATAGATCTCTGGGCCCTCTTAGGAAGGACGGATCCCCAAGGAACATCATCATCAAACCTCACTTCTACGCCATCAAGGAGGAAGTCCTGAAGCTTTCCTGCAACAACCCCCAGCTGTCCTGTCAAGGACACCAAATCCAAATATTTTTGGACATTTCACCGTCCACGATCCAAAGGCGGAGAGCCCTCAAGACCCTTCTCCTGGCCCTTTCACAAAAGAACATTAAATACTGGTGGGCCTTTCCCTTCACAGCTAAATTCTCCTGGAAGGGTAAAACCCTCTCATTTTCTACCTTCCCTGAGGGTAAAAAAACTACTTCTTGACTTCAAAATAATCTCCCAGGAAGCTGATATGGATTGCTCTGTCCAAACGGCGAGCTCCTCTAAAAGGCCGCAGCCCTCCAGTCCTGTGAGCCCTCTCTGGTCCCAAGCCAAATCCAAAATTGCAAAGGACTTCAGACCCCCCTAAGAGTTCCAATATGTGCCATAGCCCTCTAAACATTCACCTTGTTTTTCCTACACTGAGGTGATTCTACCGTCGGTGCAGATGAAGAGTCCTTGACTCCCATGGAACTTTGTTGACTTTCTTTTTTTTATAGCTAATGATCACCCTTTGAGTCCTAGGGTCGCTCCTTTAAAGTTCCCATTTCAGCATGACCAACTGTGATGCCTTTCAGGACACTCCCCAGGGTGGTCAGTATAATTCCCCCCAGAAGGCTATTCACCTTCATCAACCTACTGCCCTCGGAGCCAGCTCTACCCCCCACATTCGGTCCTAGAACACAGCCACTTGGACGCAAGAACTCTTGCTGGATACCTCGCGAATCTCCCATCTTCTGGACCGCACCTCTGAGGGAAGGATCCAGTACCCCCCCTCATGGACTCACTAACATAGGTCCCCTATTGTTCTCAAGGGACATTGCGGGTGGCTGCTGCTACCCTGACATTGCTCGTGCTCTGGACTGGCCCCCTGCCTGACGAGGGCAGGTGGCTGGCCCAGGCATAGCCTAAGGATAATAATGTTCTCTGTTCCTTATATTTTGTTGACATGTCTTGTTTACTGGGGTGTGTCCCCCGCGCACTAGCCTTCCCCCCAGGCCCAGTTTCCCCGAGCTCATGGGATAGAGAATCTGCCCCCCTTTTAGGGGTCAGAGTCATTGTTGGTTAGGAGCCTGACTGGGTCTATCCCAGCCACACCCCTAAGGTCTCCATGGATTTCACGTCTTGTTTTCACTTTCTCCTCTCTCCTCCTTCCCCTCTAATATTTCTCTCTTTTCTAGCCATCCACCAGCGGAACACCTCCTCCTTCCCATTGGGCCGGGTCACTTACTCCCCCGATGCCAGCGGACGTGCGACGCAGGGTGAGTGATGATTTTGGTGCACATGCCCTCTCTCTGTCTCCCCATGGCGATTAAGGTCCACACCACACCCCACCTTAGAATTGCCACGCACAACGTCCAAGGTCTCAATTCAGCAATTAAGAGAAGGAAAGTGTTTGACCAATACAGATCCCTTAAGCTAGACATTATCATGGTGCAGGAGACCCACTTCCCCGCTCGGTACAGTCCCAGGTTACTCCACTCCCATTTTCCACTCTTTTTCCTAGCCAACGCCCCCGATAAAACTAGAGGGGCGGGCATCCTTTTCTCTTAACACTGCAACTTCTCTTGGATTTTGGACCAGAAAGACCCAGAGGGAAGATATTTATTAGTTAAAGGTACCATAGAGGGTCACATGTATTCCCTAGTAACCTACTATGCCCCGAATAAAGGGCAGGCCTCTTTCTTCCAAAAGTTACTGAAAGCAGTGGGCCCCCTGCTAGAGCGTACGGTTATATTTGGGGGGTACTCTAATACAGCGTTTGACCAAAGTCTTAACAAACAGAGAACCAGACTGACCCAATTAACTCGCCCCACGAAAGTCAGCCTTAAAATTGCGAAAAACATTTGTACAGCCATGGACTGGTGGATATCTGGAGGGAATTAAACCCTACAAAACAAGACTTTACCCATTTCTCACGCCCCCAACAGTCCTATGCCCGCATTGACCACCTCCTAGTCTCTCCCAACACCATCCCCGCCTCTATATCAGCGAAGATAATATATACAGTCTGGTCAGATCACGCCATTGTTTCCTTGTCCTTACACAAACCGAGGCCAGGCACACGCAGCTCCCATTGGCGTGTCAACGAATCCATCCTAAACTACCCTGTCAGACTCACTGAAATTAACGTTGCCCTGAAAGAATACTTTACCCTCAATAGTAGCGAGGATATAGCCCCAGAAACACTATGGGCTGCACACAAGGCGACTATACGAGGGAAGTTCCTCCAAATTGCCTCCCAACTCAAAAAAGAAAGACGGATAGATATAGAGAGACTTGAAAATAACTTCAAGGCCCTCAAGTCCAAACACAAACAAAACCCACAAAGCGTCCCCATTGCACTCCTCGACTCGGCCAGGCTCGCCCTGAATCTAGCACTAACAGCACAGGCTGATAAACATCTTAGATGGACAGGGGCGAAATGTTATTATCAGAAAGATAAGATAGGCACCATGTTAGCCTCTAAACTCTCCCCCAGACTTAGGACACACGCCCTTCCTTGAATCAGAGTAGCAGGTCAACCCCCCAAGGCAGATCCAGACAAAATCTTGGCAGCCTTTGAGGCTTTCTATGCTCAATTATATAGTCCGACGACCATGGATAAATCGGCATCAATTACCATTACTCTCTGAATCCCCAGTCCCGAGGCTTTCCCCAGAACATGTCGTGGTCATGGAAGAACCACTCACGACGGACGAAGTTCTTGAGGTCATTAAATATCTCAAGACCGGTTCGGCCCCAGGACCGGACGGTCTCTCCGTCCCATACTACAAGGCGTTCTCGGAAGTCTTAGCCCCATGCATGGTTAACCGCTTCCCCACCGCGCGCCGTCTTTTCACGGCGGCAGTGGGGGAGCGCTGCGCGAATCGCCGTAAATAAGCGGCGATTCGCAATTGGCCACCAGGGGGCCCGCGCGCACCCGCCGCACTCCTGGGGAGTGTGCCCGCGGCTCGGGCGGACCCGATGTCCGCCGGCGAGCCGCGATGAGCGGCAAAAGAGAAAGAATGGGGAACCGCCGATGTAAACACGGCGGTTCCCCGCCCTGTCAGTGGGGCATGAGAGATCTACTGATCCCTGTCACTGGGATCAGTTAGATCTCTCATGCCCATGTTAGCCCAACCCCCCCACAGTAAGAACACACCCAGGGAACACTATTAACCCCTAG
>BLSH010153513.1:119865-136295 GCA_018402905.1 Glandirana rugosa
GAAAAACTACACGAAAGACTTTCACGTGGTTTGGGCGTCATATTATCTTAAGAAACCGAGTCACATCGATTGGGTGTCCTTTCGTCGTAAAGGTGACGGGACGTGGACGCCTAGTCACACGTTCGTCGAATTATTGAAAAAAATTTTCAAGAGTTTATACGGGAAACGTTTTGATACTACAAATTATTGATTATACAGGTACAGATTTGACGTTACAAATTATTTGACTGGTAAATACAAAGACGACTGTAACGACCGACAATCTGTCCAGGGACAAGATCCGCCTCACCATGGTTTACGTGAAGTTGACCCTGTCCTCGGCCGAGATATTTCCTTCGTAGCAGCAGAAACATAAATGGTCAGTTTATTAAACATTGCAGTTTAGACATGGACATATTAGTTATTAAACATCATAGTTTTGCAAAGGGCATATTTGAGAACTTTTAAAAAAAGTTATTAAGCTGCTTGCACACTGATCCGCAGGTGCAGGGCAGTGGAAATGCTGCTTTCCTGTGGGTTAGCTACACTGAGCCAAAGAATTCTATTATACTGCGGGTTTGGTGCACTTTCAGAAAGCACATCAAAACTTCTGGAGTTTTGGTGCGCTTTTAGAAAGTGCACCACACCTGCAAGATATAATAGAAGGTAATGGCAAGGCACAGCTAACCCGCTGAAAAGCGATGAGGGTAAACCGCAGTGCATCAGTGTGAAAGCAGCCTTAGGCCCCTTTTACAAGGTTGGTCACATCAGGTGTACAGGTTCATTTTTTTCTGCTATTGTGATTAAACTGTGGGTAAACATCCAACAGGGATTGGTCCCAATGGAAAATGACGATCCTGATTGTTGCTTAAAATCTTCACTATGCTATTCAAAATAAAAAAATTGAAATTCGGAACCATTTTATTTCATTGTAGCCCCGACCGGTTACCAAATCACCCTTGCTCTTCAAAGGGTTAAGCATCACTGCTTTAAGGCTTACTGAAAATAATATTGGCCAAGGCAAAAGAGGCATGTTTTAATTTTAAAAGTGCTAAAAAATTGTGTAATTGATCATCATTTTTTACACCTCTACTTTATTTTGTTTTTATGTGCAGTTATAAACCATGTGAGAAGGCAGTGATATTAGGAAAATGTCACAAATGCCATTCTTTTGCTTCAATCTTTCGAAACATCGCCAAGAAAAAAACATCACTCTTAGGACATCTGAATAGTTATTTATTGAGAAGCCACAGTCCTTACACTTTTACAACTGTAGGCTCTTGTAAGGCAAAAGCAAGATGGATCCACTATTTTACACAGATAAAAAGCTTCTTGAGGGACCCTGTTGACATGCAGTTACTGGTCAAAATGCAATGTACATGGCAGATATAAAAACAATTGTGAAACACAAAATAATGTAAATTAAGGTTACAATCTACGGAAATAAGTATTGTATAGTCTTATAAACACAGTTTATAGTCTAAGTCTGTTATTAAAGTTGTCTTTTTGTCTTTTTTTTGTGTTTTTTTACATACACTTTTATTAAAACCTAAACAAAATGTAACATTTAAAGTGAAGACATAAACATAAAACTGTTTTATATATTTTTTTTCAACAGTAGCTTGTTCAGTTTTCGGATGTCTCATATCTACGACAAGTAGAACAGTTGTAGTTTTTTTCTTTTGGAATACTAATCCGCTGATATGTAACCTCTAGTTAACTAACAGGATGTTCAAGTAAAAGAGTATGACTTAGAATTCGGGATGAGCTGAATTCGGAATTGAATGGATTGCCATAGTTAAACCTCGTTGGGTGTAGCCTCTTCTTTGAAAACAAAGCCTTTAGATTTTGTTTTGTTTATGATGAGCGGGTGGCATCCACGCGACAAAAATGACATAACTACTCACTCATAGGCACAACAATTTTACCATCAACATATATACATTACAGGAATGAAGCATTGGATATTTTTGCTGAGAACAGGGACATATTTAGCATGTTTCCTATATAGATCAATTAACAGTATTAAACAATGGTGCTCTATATTGCTCATGAACCTATAGATTTGAAGATAGGAAACCTATGAACCAAATGTAGTGCGTTCAGGTATTTTTTTTTTTTAATTACACAGCTAGAATGACAATCGTATTGGTAGAGTTTTTATGGGCAGTTGGAGCGGACAGAAAATTCCCTAATGTGGCTAACAGACATGCACTGGGGACCTGGGGTGGCTACATCCCATTGAGCCTCTATTTTCATATATTTAATCATCCTCTTCATCTTCTTCGTCACTGTCCTTCATTGTAATTCCTTGAAGCCCGCCTCCTTCGCTAACGGAAGCCGTTGCTTCCTCCACTGTTAACCGATTTCTAATGGTATCATACGTCTTGCTGTTTAATGTGGAGTCCAGGACACCTTGCAATCGGAAATCGCGATATGTTTTCTAAACAGGATACAAAAATATATCAAAAATGTAATTCTTTGATACAACAAAATATTTAGAATTGATATATATGTTCTTGCATTATTAAATTGCCATTGACATGAAATTCATTGGGTTGACTCATTGGATTACTTACTTCCTAGCTCGTTTTAAAGCACAATTAGAAGCTAATGATATTGGCTGGGGCTAAATTAGGTGAAAATGAACATGATACATTGATAGTATAGGAGATGTTATAAAATCCTCTCTTCACACCAATTTCCCTGTAACTGTAAATTTTATTTGCAGCTTTCCACATGGCACCACTATAACCTATTTACGTTCCCGACAGGCATAACTTATTAGTGACTTGTTTAATGAGGTGACAATTCTGTGACATTAACCCTTGAAACCCTTAAAATACTGGCATCAGCTGCTTTGTAAGGTGGGAATTCCGAGGAATTGAAACGGTACAGGAAAGAAAAAAAGTTGCTGCATACATGGTATGTCAAAGACCTTCAAGGTACGCAAATTTTCAGTACTCTTATCTATAGGTGGACCACTTTTTTGGGCCAAAAAGATAAAGATTGCAGTATTTCTTTATATTTACTAGAAAATTATTAGTCTTTAAGCCATATTATATTTTTGAAATGCAGTACAAAACATTAAAAAATCTTTGTTACCCGATAATAAAAGATAATACATTTATTACTTTAATAAAAGATAATAAATACCCTTGAAGATGGCATTATATAAATATGTGTGTTCATTGCTATGTCACTTCAGTAACTGACTTTTAAATAAGCTCTAAACTACGTGCTGGAGACATTATATAAGCCTGCTCCCAGGAGCCTCAAAAAATGAGGTTCTCTGGTATTCACATATTTAGGCTGAAAAAAGATATGTATATTGAATTCAACCAAAAAAATAATAAATTAAATGAATTAAAATCCTGCATCCTCACAACCTTAAACCTGTAGTTGATTCAGAGGAAGGCAAACAAAACCATTATAAAATATGGTCCAATTTGCTCCAGTGGGGTTAAAAATTCCTTCCTGATCCCTTGGAATCGGATTCTCTCTGGATCAAGAATCTAAAATGTTATTGCCTATAGAATAAATCAATTCCAACTAGAAACTGTAGCTAAGAACATTGCTCCCCTCCACACCTTACAATTGCCCAGTGTAGTTGTCTAATATAAAGATGGACCAATAGTGAGGCAAAGGAGAAGAGTGGGGAAACATACAGACTCTTGACCACAGGAGCTAGATGAAACTTGCATACAAGAATCGCCCAGCTGTCAAAAAGAATAGCCAGTCTGTTAAGCTGTGACCTAGCTAGAACATCTGCACATGCTCATTGTTGTGGGTAGACTGGGGTTGTGGCTGTGTGCCTCTGCACAGGCACATGCATGTTCATGAGCATGTGCAGGGCATGCATGCATGCATATTGCTCACAGTGCTGCCACAACTCAGTGTTGAACAGCCTTCAGCAGTACTTCTGTGGCCTCTGATCTTACATTCTATCTTGATATCTGTTACTGGCTTTATTCTTGACCAGTCTGCAACGTCTTCTCCAGTCAACTGTTCCTATACTGATCTTAGTGTATTTTACTGACTACAATTCCTGCTGAACTCACTAGTACTTTCTGTTAGCAGGTTACTGACTAGGCCCATCTCTGACTCTGTCTCTGCCCAATGACTTGGCACAGCACTGCCTTTTGCTGACCTTGGCTTGTGTTTTGACTCTGCCTCAACAGTGAAATACATCTCCTCATCACTTTGAATCTTTTGATGACTACGCTTTCAAAGTTCAAATGGCATCAACCAGCCAGCACGTTCTCCATTCTATTGTCCCTACACTCCCTGTCTCAATATCCAGAATTGTTTGGACTGAAGCAGTATGAGAGTCTGCCCTTGTTATCTCATGCACTCCTTCCAAGTACATGAAACTAGCCTTTGGGGCTCCCTGAACAAACGCTGCACCAATGTGCAAGTATTTGGAAGTGCTAGCCATAGCATACCATTGGCCCTGTATTAGCTTTTATTTTACTACATGTACACTTCTAAGAAAGCATGTCTTAAGTAAAACCTGCAGGCTGGCATTGCTGACCTCTTGGTGACAATTGTAATTGCCTAATTGTCATACTGAGCTTCTGACTTCAATACTTTCTAAGTCAGTTTAAAAACATTAAATAAAATACGTAATTGTTGTTATTTTCTGTTACACATCTATAAAATGTGTATGTGTGAACATAATCGGTCTTTTGAGAGAATTTTTGGTTTACATGAAAATTTTAGAAAAGTTATTTTCTATGGTGGACACAAGTGTTTGTCAAAGTATCTATACGTACTAAACCCATGTAAGCAACAGAGATGGATGGCTCCATGTGAAGTCAAAAGGGTCTGGTAAGCGCATACCTTCTCTTTAAACAGTTATAATTCAGTGAAGTAATATGGTAAGAATGTACTAATGAAAGTTTGTATTTCCCAAATTTTTCTAAGCCAACAACAAAGGGGGTGTTCATTTGTCACATAGGGTCTTGACATTTTACTACAAGTATAGCTTGCCCATGTTTGTTTCAGCTACATAGGCTTTAAGAATTTGCATATGAACAGTGAATATGGATTTACTAAAGTAGTAGAGAATGCTCACTTTGCAAAGTGAAAATTCACTTAGCTAAGTGAATGAGGTGAAGATGCACAGACATAAATGATCCAATTATATACAACCAAAAATCATCTTTTTTTAAATTATTCATGCACATGATTAAGTATTCTTTGCAAAGTGAATCTATCTTCTGCTTTACCCCATTCACTAAGGTAAATGAAAATTCACTTTGAAAAGTCAATATATTCTGCTCCTTTAGTAAATCAACCCAAATGACAAAACAGAATTGCCCTTTAAAAGAGAATTGTCCGTTTAAAGAGAATTTGTCACAAAACAATATACCTCTAAGGAGCCTCTAATGAAAGCATCCCTTCTCCAGTCCCATAAAAGAGTAGTGAGAGTAAACAAGCACTTAAACTTCAAGACTGAAGAAAAGCCAGTCAGAGATATTGCATTCTTAGTTCTATTTACAGGCTTTCAGAAATAATACCAAGCCAAACGTTTTGTGTTTTATCTTTAAGTTTGTAAGTAAAATTGAACTGAAGACAAATTTATGCCCAAAGGATTATCTTCACTCCTAAAGCCAGCCATACATGAATCCAAATTTGATGGGTTCAGCAGGGTCTGGCTGAATTTTGATCCATGCACTATATGGGGGCAGTGGTTGTAATCAGTAGATGGACTTCTGTACAACTGCCCTGTCTGCTAAATGCCATTTGATTAGCACCGCTGGTGGCGCTGATCAGTGTATTCTGACAGCTGGGAAGTCTCTCATTGCAAATACACAGTAGCTCAGCAGGACCCCATACAACTCCAATATGTGGATGGGGAATCGGGTCAGTTTTCTTGTTCAACCCACTGGTTGAATAAAAGAAACAGAATCATCTATGGGCTGCTTAATGTTTAGGTGCTTGTTTACTGCTTTAGGCTGCAATTGGACATGATAAAATCCTTTACTGAAATTACAGATTATCGGTGAAGTTTTTCCCATTAGGCTTTTAAATTATTACTCTATGCCTATCATTCTGTCTACAATTGGAAAGCCTAGCTCTTCTTCCTCATTTTTGCACTTCTCTAAATCCCAGGTGGTATTCCATTGTTTAGTTGTAGCTTCATCTACTGCAACCCAGAAGCACGAAAATCCATGACAAGAAGCACCCACCAATAGTTATTGTAATATTTTACCCCTTTAAATCTGAGATAAAACAGAATAAAAAATACATTTGGAAAAGCAGATTTCAACAGCTAATTTAGGAATGAAATCTCAAGATGCTTTGGCTTGTTTCTTGCAAATGAAATATGATGACATATTTGGACTCTCGGCAACTGGTGTGGTGTTTCTACTCTTCTAGATTTCTTTGCTTTTGTACAAAGCACCTCCCAGAGGCCTAAGCCTATCCTAAGTCCCTGTATTCCACTTTCTATATTCTACACTGCAAAAGTACAACCACTTTGGATCCAGAGCCTCAAACACATTCCTACCCAGAAGTTAGAAAGTGCCTACTATAATTGAAAGCCTCTCAGACAGGCCATTTGCATTGTGACAAGAATTTTGACAGAAAAGTGTAAAGCATTTGTGCCCAGTCACATATCTGATTTATTTGTATGAAGAGAGCTATTATCACCCGCACAAGGCTCCAGCCCTTAAGGGTTACAAACAGGACAGAAATTTGGGACTCATTTGGTTTATTGAAAAAAAAATTAATTCATGAATGTCTGTTAATTAAAATAATTCAAAAACTGTATAAGAATTTGCAGTAAAAACCAAATAAAACACCCCTACAAAATAATAATTAGTCTGCACCGAACGTATTAATTAATTTGGTATTATTCAGTAACCTAAAGAGGAAAAATAGTTATTCTATATTTTAAAACAAAAATGAAGTTCCAAAAATCCTACTCTTTATTATGGGGAAATAATTTATAGTTTCTAAATGTTTATGCATAAATGTCATACTTTATAGGACGGACTTTAAAGCAGGCAAAAAACGGTTAAATTGCCTTTCTTTAAATGGTAACATTTTCAGTTGTTAAATGAAGCTTGTGTATATGTGACACTTGCCACTACCTATCTAGGTGTTAGTTGTTGTCAGCATATCACCCCCATATGCATGCATCTTTAGACACCTATGGAAGCTGCAAGACACGTGGTTGATGTTTTGCCAAATAAGCAAACATAAGTCTCCTGACATCTGGATATGTAACTAAATCAAGGTGTGTTTCCTTATTCAAGCCTTTAACTGTTTAAAGTTTTCATTACGCTGAGTTACAAGGGTGGCCCGAGTTAGCACATAGTGGGGCATTCTTTAGGTTGATGAAAAGATCTATATTTTATTCACCGTTCTAATGAATTTGTTTTTAAATATTTAATAAGCTATTTCTGTTCAAATAAAATGTTGTTTTGGAAGTAAGGAAGTTATATTTTAATTTCTTTAATCACTTCAATACTGGCCACTTTTACTCCCTTCCTGCCCAGGCCAATTTTCAGCTTTCAGCGCTGTCACACTGTGAATGACGATTGCTCGGTCATGCAACACTGTACCCAAACTAAGTTTTTATAATTTTTTTCACATAAATAGAGCTTTCTTTTGGTAGTATTTCTTCACTACTAGTTTTTTTTTGTTTGTTTGCTAAATAAATAAAGACCGAAAAATTTTGAAAAAAAAAAAACATTTTTCTTTGTTTCTGTTATAAAATTTTGCAAATAAATAATCTTTCTTTGTGAATTTAGGCCAACATGTATTCTGCTCCATTTCTTTGGTGAAAATAACTCAAATCAGTGTTTATTATTTAGTCTGTGGGAAAGTTATAGAGTTCACAAACTATGATATGTTTGAAAATTGATCAACCCTGATGTACTGAGAGTCTCATTTCTTGAGGCCCCAAAATGCCAGAACAGTACAGATATCGCCTAAATGAGCCCCTTTTTGGAAAGTAGACAGTCCAAGGTATTTAGTAAGAGGCTTGGCGAGTTTTCTGAAGTTGTCCTTTTTTGTCATGAGTTTGGAAAATGAAGAAATTAAAACATTTTTTTTTTGCATACTGCCACCCGTGCAGTACAGCGTCATCATATAACTGGTGTGGCAGTGATCAGGGACATTGACTGGTGAACGAAAAAAAAAAAGTTTCAAATTTTGTTTATTTTTCTAAAAAAAAAAACAAATTTCAATTTTTTTTATTATATTTTTTTTTTTTTGTACGATTTTTTTTTAACACACTTTGACAAGAGCAATATAATGTTACCACAGTAACATTGTACTACTCTGGGGAAGTGATCAGTATTTTTTTTTTTACACATCATGTTTGCATATAGCAGTGCATTATATTGCTATATGCAAGCATTTTACTGAATGAAATCGATTCAGTTTCTTTTATTGTGATTAGCTGTGATTGGTCAGAGCTAATAATATGGTACAGATGGGCTGTGATTGGCCCAGTCTGTACCATGTGATCACACCGACCAATCGCAGCAAGCAACACAATAGTATACAATGAATGGCTTGAAAGGAAGCCATCCATTGTTTACAACTGTCATGTGACTTGCTGTGATTGGTTACAGTGGTCACATGGTACCGACGGTGGGCCGGTACAGTGATCAATCAGCAGCTGTGTCCGGTGGAGACAGCCGGTAACAGATTGCACCACTGCGTGGCCCCGTGCGATCTGCGGAGGACGTCCGCCCAGATAGACGAGAGGTTCCCGTCGGCATCATTATGCCATATGCTGGGCTGGGGCCGGTTAATTTCTAGCATTCTTGTGGAAGTCTTTTTATTTTCAGCCTACTCAATAAAACCAGAATGGTTATCCTGCTTTACCCAAAAGGAAAAAAACACTGCTCCATACAACCATTGTGACCAGAAATAAGACCATCAGCTTCTACTTGGCCACCTAATGCGGATCTTCAATTTCCAAATCAACATTGATTATTTGTAATTCTCATGCTGCTATGCATTAGTAAATTAATAGGAAAGTATTCCATAATTATTGTTTTAAACTTTTTTTTTTATATTTATTCTGTTCCTGCCTGTTTTTTTGCCTAGGCAAATTATGTTATACATCCCAGGAGTCTTCAGGAGGGGAGGGGAGGAGAGGAGGAAGGGTTTTCTAAGCTAAGCACACTCTCCTGCAGAAATGCTAGAGGGGTGTTTTTCAAAGCGATTTCTCAACAAAATAAGACATGGATGGATGGGGGAGTTTGCTTTGAATAATAAAAATGAATTAAATAGTGTTTTTGGTTTGTTGTGCTCAGATGCAGTGAAGATCTGTTTAACACTGTACTATAAACTATAAACTGCCTAACACTAATCATCAAATTAATAAATAGAACTTTCAAATTCCACTCCTTTCAATGAATAGACACAAGTATACATATGTGCCAGTACTTGTAATTTTTAGTGAAAGCACAGTTATATTTTAAGTTCCCTTTGATGACTTCAAGTGGATCTTTTTTTTTTTTTTAAATACGTTTTACTGACGAATACATGAAACATCATACAATGAACTTTTGCATCGGCAATCATTCAAAAGAGAAACAATGACAAGTCTTACATTTTGTACATGGTGGGACATCGTACATGAATATTGAGTGAAGTTACTTTACACAACAGTGTCTAGCAGAAGCAGCATGGGGCTATTCGTACCCAGTATATGATCCTAACCTATTGTTGCCCATCTGTGTAACACAAAGCATGAGGGGTATTCCTCAGTCGCGTATTCCACCCACAGTAAGTTCAGAGGCGATCCACTCATCCCATACTTTATTAAATTTGTGCGGGCACCCTCGGTTTTCATACATTAATTGTTCATACGGTAAAACCTGATTCACAGATTGAATCCATCTTCGAATGGATGGGGGCCTGGGCTGGATCCATATCAAGGCCAGTGTTTTCCTGGCCATAAAAATAGTTTCATTTAACAAAATTCTATGGCATCGCTGCCAGCGTTCCTCATCTAAGATACCCAACAGACATACCCTGGGTTCACAGGGGACCGGGATGGACAATACGGAGGATAGTACTTCCGTACTTCCAAAAGTGAGCCACTACAGGGCATTCCCACATTAAGTGCACAAAATCTGTATGTGGATTAGTGCATCTCTTACATTCAGCTGTAGGGAATGCAATTCATTGCATGCAATCACACCGGTGTGAGATATGTCTGATGTATCACAAAGTTGTGTTAACCTATTATTAACAGCTGGGGATACCCGCAGATGAGATGAACAAGTTTCATCCCATTCCTCATCTGTGATGTCAGGTATTATTCATTGCCATTGGAGGCATACCAAAAGCGGAGTATGGCCTACAGTGGACGTCAATAGATGGGTATACAGCTCGGATATGAGACCACCAGGGCCCTGCGACTTTAAAATTCCTATTACTGGATATTCGGGGCATTATGACCAAACTGGGCATGCAAAGCATGCTGCAGCTGAAGGTATCTGTAGAAGCTTGTGCGCTGAAGGTCAAAGCTCCCTCTCAATTCCTCAAACGATCTAAGGGAGGAGTCAGTGCATACATCAGCTAAGATACTCACCCCTCTCTGTTCCCAAAAGGAACTGTCCTTCAGACGCAGTAGATGCACGAACATGGGGTTGCGCCATAGTTTAAGTGATGCCTCAGCGTCTCTGAAATTTGTGATGCGTTTGGACTCCTTCCACACTGCCCTTGCCAGAGTTAACAAGGGTATCGTGCCTGGGTAAAAGATGTCCTAGGGGCTTCTAGTGCTATCAATAAGTCGTCCACCCTAAGGACGTGGGGCAAATGAGACTCCACCACCTCCGATGTAACCGGCTCCAGCCAGGCAGTCAAATGCCGCAATTACACTGCTATATAATAATAAAATAGGTTAGGAAGAGCCATGCCCGCGTCTGTTTTGGGGTGCTGAAGTACAGAGTACTTAAGTTTTCTCCTGGATTGTGCCCAAATAAAAGCACCCAATTGAGCGTCAATTGATTTAAAATAGGATTTAGGCACAGAGACGGGCACATGGGAGGTAACATATAAACATTTTGGTAAAAGGACCATCTTAACCAGGTTGATCCCTCCTGCAACCGATAGTAGAAGTCTGGCTCAAGTCGTCAATTTACTCTTGATCAATGTTATCAAGGGGTCTATATTGAATTTCAGCACTTCTGATATAGACAACGTGATATAAATTTCCAAATACTTGAAGGAAGTCACAGTTTTGAGAGGTGATACCACTCCGCTACCCGCAAAAGCTGATGGATATAAAGGCATCAAAGCAGATTTCTACCAATTAATTTTAAAGCCGGAGTATTCTCCAAAGGTGTCTATAATTCACATTGCGGCAGGTAGGGACTGTGACGCATCCTGCAAGTACAGTATGAGATCGTCTGCATATAATCCAATCACATCCGTCCTATTACCCAGAGTTATGCCCCGCACTAGTGAGGATTGACGAAATTTCAGGGCTACCGCAAATAAAAGCGGAGACAAAGGGCAGCCCTGTCAAGTTCCTCTGTGCACAGGGGGGGACATGGATAATAGGTTATTGACTAGTAATTGTGAAGTGGGACGTGCGTACAGAATCGAGATCCATGAACAGAATCTCTCTCCAAAGCCGAAAGAGCGAAGGGCAGCTTGCAGAAAAGGCCATTCGACTGAGTCGAATGCCTTTGCTGTGTCCAAAGATGCTAAAACACTCGTATCTGGTAGGTAATCTTTAAGCTGAACTATTAATTGGGTTCTGCATATATTTATGGACGTGGTCTTCCCTGGCATAAAGCCAGTTTGATCCGGGTGAATGATGGTGAGTATAACTTTGTTGAGTCGCTTGGCAAGAATTTTGGTAAGTATTTTATAATCAATATTCAACAGCGAGATAGGGCAAAAAGAAGAACCGTCAGTTAAGTCCTTATCAGGTTTCGGGATAAGTAGCACCGTTGCCTCATATAGCGAGGGCGGCAGTTCCTTCAAGTGGATCTTCACTGCATCTGAGCACCACAAACCAAAAACACTTTCATTCATTTTTATTATTTAAATCAAACTCCCCCATCCATCCATGTCTCCATGGTTTATTTTGTTGAGAAATCACCTGCCTAGCATTTCTGGCAATGTCCAGCTTGAGTAAGGGCAAATTATTTGTGTAGAATTTAATTCCTAGAATTCATCTGCCCTTAGCTCAACCATGTATGCAGGAGAGTGTGTTTAGCTGAGAAGACCCCTCCTCCGCTCCTGAAGACTCTTGGGATCTATGACATCATTTGCCTTGGTAAGAAACCAGGAAGTAACTGAAGAAATGTAAAAATAAAAAATAAATAAAATAAGTATGATATATTTTCCTTTCTTTACTAATGCTGGCAACACGAGGATTAAAAATAATCAATGTTGATTGGGAGAATGAAGTTACACTTTAAAAATGACATGTTGTGGAGTATATAAATAACTGCATGTGTATAGAATAGGACAGTCTAAAGTATGTCACATCCAGCTAAGTGTATAGAGTTGAAGCAGTTTGGAGTATGCCACAACACTGTGTATGGAAAGGGGCAATCCAAATCATAACTGAAACAGCACAATGTGATAGGTATTATATAGTAATAAATATGTCTTTTACAGCACAGAATATGGAGCTGGGCAGTCCAGAACATTACCAAAAACAAAAGGTATTTCATGTACAGCGCAGTGTACCAAGTAGGATGGTCCCGAGAATCTAACATAGGATAGAGCCAGGACAGGCATACTTTTGATAGTATAATAGTAAACATGGACTTCATTTCCTTCACCACACATCCCACTGAACTCAGTCAAGTGTGGAAGCAGCAATTGCTCACTATTACTTCCTGGGTTTCTTTATTATAACTACGACACAATCTTGTTACAGCAACCTCTAAAAAAGGGAAATATGGTTATATTATAAGGGTTACCTTTACTGAACAGAAGGTCTTTTTTCTGATCTACTGCCAGCAGTCTCCTAGCTCTGAGTACATTCTGTGCTGTGTTGTGAATAATTTGCTTAAGTGAGACAGGTTGCTCATTCAGTTCAATGCAGAGAAAGCCAGCAGCTGGTTTAGGCTGTTAAACCAGCTGCTGACAAGATTTATGTAGATCCTCACAGCTGTGAAAATACCACCCAAGCTCCACTTAATTATCAATACTATATATTGTCCTCTATTACAAACCTTGATGAAGGGGGTGTTTTTGGACCCTCGAAACATGTTGGCTACCCTTTTGATTATTTTTCTGAACTCTATTGAATAAAACTGTATCTGGACTATTGAGCAGTGGCTTGGCCCTTCAATTCATATTTATACTCTAGTACATTACAAACCATGTCAAAGCCTAATTTATGCTAAAGGGTGACCTTGAGTTTTGTGGCATAAAACAGCAAATAATATTTTCCTGTCTAACAATGACTAATCCTCACCAAAAAAGAGACTCATTTCCCCGGTAAGCCCTGTGGGCAGCAACAAGGCTAAGCAGTGAGGAGATTGTCTCCAACTGACGACAATCAGTGGCAAATACTTGAGAGCAACTGTGAAGGGAAAATGTGGGTTTTCTTCACATTGCAAGCTGTGTCTCACTGCTATTGCCAAGAAGGTTTTATTTTAGGATTAAACCATAAGACTTGACATTATCACCTTGAGGTGTAGGTCACCTAGTTCAATGTTTCCTTGGTTATCTAAACTTGCCCTTCTTCCAGAGATGACTGGGTATTCAAACACTTTAAACAACCAATATCTTTTTCTTTTTTTAGCAGCCTTGTAACAGGAGTTGTGTATTCACCCTAATGTATTCCACATACCCAGTTTGCACATGCTAGTTAAACTCCATAACAGGTTATAGTAAATTGAGCTCAAAATGGAGAGAGTAAATAATGCACTGGTGTATATCAAAAGGGATAGAGTAAATGATGCACAGGTGTACATAAACCTTTTAAGGTATTATTAGTTTACTTCTGAAGGCCGTTCCAGTTATATTCTGCAAATATTATAATGGGCTGCCTTGACTTTGAAGACTGGCACACATGCACTCAGATACTAAATAGCTATTATGGAAAATGCCATTGCACATGGGCCACATTGGGCATGCATGTACAGTACATCTCATAATACCCTTTGTACAGCATACTATACATTATTGGTTTTCAACATGCAGTCTATAAGTCCACCTATGTGTAAATTGCGGAAATAATTGCACTTGAGATAGGGAAGTGTAAATTTGCCTACTCTGCATGTGTAAGGCTGGTCATACATGTTCAAATTTCTTCTAAAGTTTCCTTTAGATCTACCTTAAACTATGTAGTGCAAGGGCCTGTTTAATTGAATACAATTGAAAGTTGTTTAGTTTTTACCTCATATTATATGGTTTTTGGTAAATCTAAAGGAAAATTGTACCAGAATGTTGAACATGTATGGCCAGCCTAAGGCAAACTTTAGACTTAGCAGGGTGTAAAATCTGATTATTTATTTTCTAATTACTTGAGGCATTTGCATTTGATTGAACAGAGTCTTTGAAATAAGATGGTTATACATCATAAAACATACATATTTACCTCTGGCAAATGTGAAAGATTTTAATATGAAAATGAATAGACATCTGTCTGTATATTTGTATAATTGGAAACCAGTTTAGTAAAAGGTTGGGTATTTTAACCTGGTTCAGTAAGCCTTTATTTGCACATTATAATGTCATTGTAATGTTACAGTGTATAGGTGGGTTCCACACTGCATGCTTGCTGCACAGGCTTACAAAGTTAACATAAAATATATTTCTGATGCCAGCTTTCTCTTACAGGCAACAAATATGTGTGCATTCAAATATTTTTACGGATCTGTAAATATACTGCACAGCAATCAAAATTACTATTAACAATACCCAATACCTTACTTACATATAAATATAGATTGCAGGCTCTTAACCTAACATTGCAGACAACTCGATTTTACTAACAATTTAGAATTAAAAAGTAATAAAAACAATAGTAAAATCCTAAATTGAGTAATATGCTAAAAAGGTGACTTTTATGCAGATCAGCAAGATACCACAATTCTTTTTGTAGAATCCACTACATCAGATTAATAATAAAGGCCCATGGGAAAAAAGTAATTTTTAACTAATGCCTTATGTTTCATAGAGTAAAAAAATAGTAATCTCATGCAATCTAAATTTACCAAACAAGGTGTCTTTATTATTAGTTCATACTGTATGTTTCAAGACACTTGCATAATGTTGCATATTTCAATGACTGTTTCAAACTGTCTATTCCCTTTCGAGCTAAAAAGGTTCCATGCATTTATTTTAATAAAGTTAAAAATATATAGAATTATAATTGTCTTGAAAAGTCTGCTTTAAATTAAACATAAACACAATGTTTTTTTATTTGTTTCAAGATAAAAATATTTTGTACATGTCAAGTTCTTAAAATAGGTCTGAGAGAGTAAAAAACACACATAAAAAAAAAAAAACAACAATGAATTATATTAAATTAACCTAAGCTCCCCTCAATCTTATTTCATGGTAAGCCACTGTGATTTCACACTGAAATAATTATCATTAGTCCAAGACACACATACACAGGAATAAAAATATACTTTCCGGGTATGTGATCTCACCTTAGTGATCTCTTATTGTTCAGTATAAACACCCATTGTAAGAGAAACTACTTCAGTTAATTATGAGAACAATATCAATTTGCATTTTGTTTAATGATCCCAGAATACATTAAAACATGCTGCGAAGATATATTTGCATCACTAAAAGATACGGAAGCATTTTAGATGTGATTGAAAACTGCATCACCAACTATTTAAAACATGCTGCAATAAAATTAAATGCAAAACTTAAAAAGTGGCCGATAGAGTTCATATATTTTCATGCAGTATATTAGGACACCTTTGTCATATGTTTATCTGCAATGCATTTTTTTTTATCAATTATTAAATTAACGTACATGAAAAAATAAAAATTTACAAAATATAAACCTTCTATTTTACCATCACATTTTTTTTATCCTTGTTAACACCCATGCCTTTGATGCTAACCATCACCTTTATATTAACAATTTAAAGTTCTCCAAATAGTAGACTTTTGGAAATGAATAAGGAAGCCATTAATACGGAAGTAGTGTACCATTAAAAATCCAGCATTTTACTAAACCTGTAATATTTAAAACTTGAGTTATGAAAATTAGAGGTGCCAAAAAATGCACTTACCTTGACCATCCTAATGAGGGTTTTCAGCTGATAAATATGAAGCTGTAGATCCATACGGTCAGTCAGCCAGGTGCAAACAACATTCATTGAACTGGTGTACCATTGCTGAAAAACAGATAAAAATTCTCCAGACAAGCAGTAAGAAAAGCAAAAGAGCTTGATATTAGAATCAAAAAAGACAACTGAACCTACAAATCTTAGATGGATTTATTAATTAAAGATATATACATATATATATATATA
>BLSH010153513.1:146860-172997 GCA_018402905.1 Glandirana rugosa
TATGACTGAAAGACTTGGAATTACGGACATTTGTGCCATATTAATATCAGACTTTTGACAGCATGCTATCGGACAGGATGTGATTAGGCTGGCAATCAAGCGAGGTAAGCTGTCGGCTAAAACTTAATAGCAGGTTGTCTTCAACATACTCGTTTGATCTTTTGAAAGCAGACGGCTGTTCCGCAGCAGGCCAAAAGTCGAACATACATATCTTCAACTTCTTTGTTTTCAACATTAGGTCCTTCACAAGTCAGCACATTGGACGCAGGCATTAAGTGTTAAGTGTAAGTGGACTTGAAGGAGAAATATGTAAGTATTGTGCAGTGTACTGACGGTAGTCAAATTATCGTTCGACAAAGCCGAACGTAGTGACGTGTTATGAATGTATAAAGAGGAAGTTCAGGTGAATGTGAATTGTGAATTACGGACGCAGGTTACACGACTGAACACTTCCTGGATTACAACTTTTGTTTCTTCAACTTCTATACATACAAGCTGAAAACCGGACGACGCCTTGTCGGCAGACGAAAGTTTTCTAGTTTGCTCATACAACTTCTGTTGGACGATAATTCAAAATCGGCTGTCGAATGGAGCGAACTAACGGTCGGATTAGTGTAGGACAGGCTATCGTACGACAGTTTTCAGACTATAATTATACCGTGTTTACAGGCATTAAGGTTCAGAAAGTCAGTATGCTCCATTAAAAGCCAAACTTAAATACATGGGGATCTTAAACTAGCATAAGTTCAAGAGGAATCTTAGAAAGTATTATTTTACTAAAACAAAAAGGATGCTTACTTGGGATAATCATAGGTCTTATTCTCAGTCCAAAAAAAAAAGATTTAAAAAAAAAATAAAAAAATAAACAAAAGCAAAAAGTTTAGATTTGATGGACCATTTGCTTTTATCTGGTATCACTCTTCCATATTTCTAACACTGGCTAATGCTGGTTTCCCACCGTAATGAAAGAGGTTAAATAACTACAGATTAAAATAAAAAAAAGTACATCTACTGAATTTTTCCGGTTTCAGGTCGCTACCGGATATTCATTACCAGCAGGGGAAGAGCGTGCTATGATACATAACACACATAACATACTTGTCTCTGAATATATAAATTACAAATATTGATATGAATAAATCTTCGAGTAGCATGCTGACTGTGGCACATTTTTGTATTATCCGCACTGAGAACCTCTACTCCTAAGGAGGTGGTGTCATTACACATACCCGCATAACATCTGCAAAACCCCCTTCACTTCATTTTGTTAGGTCTCAATCGAAACATGACCTCCTTGCTCTTTGCCATGAACCCGCGGTTCACACTCGTATTTTGCAGGAAGCAGCAGCTTACCCCAGGGGTGCTGCAAACAAAATCGTGCAAACCAGATGCAGCGTTGAGGCTTAATGCACCTGAAGCAGTTGTATTTTTTTCATTCAGGAGCTTATATACTTGTAGATTAAGGTCCCTTCAGCTTTTCTAAAGGGGTGGACAAAACCAGGAATGCTCATAGGGCTGGGTTATCAGCAGGGAAGCAGAGGGATTACAAGAAACCTAGGACTCTGCCTCTTTCTGCCTTTGCTGGTAGTTTTTTTTTTTCTCTTTTTTTTCTTGTATGTGAACAAGTGCTACACAACAGATTGAAGCTTGTATAAAGGCCTGAGACTGTGCAAGAGCGTCCTGCTGAGCCTCAGCTGTGCTTGCAATTAGCAATAAGCATGAAATCATTATTGTTGTAGGAGCTGATGGCAATCTGAAGTGACAAGTTTTACAAGGGAAGTTCTGATGGGGATGTCTGAGGAAGTATTTTTCTTATTATTCTAAAACCTCCTACACAACGCGGGGTCCATGTTAATATTTTTTTTTTTTGAAACAAAGGGATACATTTTTTTTTTTGGTTTAACAATGTGATGTTTGTTTACTTTTAGACCGTTAAATCTCCTACTTTATTTATTAGTGAAAATACACATTGGCCTCAAATTAGCAAACAGCGCCTTGTTAAGGGCAGGAGATTAAGCCTTGAAAATGGCTCAGCAGGTGACTGCAGGGTGGATCTAGGGGTTGAGAAGTCTTTAAAACTGACGACAAGACATTTTATACTTCTGACAAAAGGACAAAGTAATCCTACCTGCTTGCTTTAACCACTCTTGTTTGTCTATTATTATGTGCTTTAATGCTCATGAGAACACAACTATTGGTGACACTACTCAATTTCCATAGTAACTCACACGAGTGACCTCTGCTAGCAGCCTTGGCTTCACTGCTCCAGCCAATCCAAGCATTTCAAATCTGTTTAAAACTGAGACAGATAATAGCAGGGAAAACTTCTCATGGCCGGACTCTTTGTAGCTGAGAAATACAGGGTTGTTTTCAAATATTTAAGGGATAAGCTGTAACTTTTCTTTCTTTGTGCCAAAGATGTCAATTTAAAAAAAGGTATCTTTACAGCCTGACTTCATAAATATGAGAATTGTACTTTGTTCTTGCAAGTTTGTTCTGCACCTATGAAAAGCATCTACACAATCTCTTGCAAAAACTTTGATCACAGTGGCAACAACCGCCTAATAAGTAACTATAATATATATATAAATACCACAAAATGTAAGACGCTTATACATGATCATTTATATATATATATATATATATATATATACATATATATGTATAAATGTCTTACATTTTGTGGTATTTTTATGGTCAATAAAACAGAGAATGAATACAAAAGAAAATATATTCAGATTAACTTTTTGCCAACCGTCCCACATACATTTACTGCAGGGAATGGGTTAATATCAGGCGCGATCAGGTGGCTCCACTGTGCACAATCATGTACAGGTACATGATTTTGCACTTCCGGGTCTGCGGTGACCGGCTCCAACTGTAATTGGACACAGCAGAGGTAATCAGCAAGTCCTGTGCACTCAATGTCCGCCGGGACTCGATGATCGTTCCCGACAGAGGCAGAACGGCGGTCTGCCAATGTAAACTAATTAAAGCTTTAAGGAAGAGTTTTCATTCTCCCCTGACTGTCCTATGAGGCTGCAGGACTCCTGACCTTCTGTCTAGACAGTACCCTGTGCTTATCACATGCACTCTCCCAAAAAAAAAATAAACTCTCAAGCAATACACACCAAACTGAGTATGTGCAGAGTGACTTCAAAGGCTCTGTTCTATTAGGAGATGGATTGGGGACAGTGTAAGAAGGGGAGGATTAGAGAAGAGAGGATCAAACAGCCTTTTTACACAATGCAGAGTATTAACCCCTTAGGCTCTACAGTGAGTATAACAAGCATGCTTTACTGCATATACAGACTGATTTTACTGTTGTGGGTTTAGTAACACTTTAAGTATTATTTCTGTATAAACAGTCTATAAAGTGTATGCAGTTTGAAAACTCTGAATGCTATAGGGTTCAATTTCCAAGTTGTGGTAATGTCTGTGTTTCGGCAATGCATGATAATATATACAACATGCATTGTGGTGCTGTGCATTTACAATACAACACGGACAAACGCAGGCAACGCACCTGCACTGCATGTTGTAAAATGTGGTCAGAGTGGTAAAGACTGCATAATAAATAACCATTAAAAATAAAAAATATAAAATTAAAAATAATAAAAAAATGATTATGTAAAAGTGTCTACTATCAGATAGCAATAAAAGTAATGCCATATAATGTGGGTAGGGAGCAAGGATATGAATGTATGACTACACTATTCAGTTTTGTAATGTATTTTGTCATTTGTAAAAATAAATAAAAATAAAAAGTAGCAAATGCACCAGGTGGCTGTCAAACCAACACTTTAAGGATAGAGCTCCTAGATGATCCTAGGTATCCTAGTATCCAATCATCCAATGATCAGAAAAGGCAGTTCCCCGTGACAGGTGATACCTCAATAATAGGGGATAGGAATGGATCCAAAAATAGTGAAGCCCGTCTTAGTACAATAGTCATTTAATAATAAGTAAAATACTCACATTACATGAATGAATAACAGGCAGGATAAGAACATGTAACATCAACCGCGGTTTGGAAAGCGTGCTGGGTGTGACATAACGGTCATCTGACGCGTTTCATTCAATAGAATGTCATCAGAGGCACTTGAATGGAGGGTCGGATCCAGTGGACCTGATTGGACCCCTTATGTGAAAGGGGTCTTAATGTGACATTAAACATTCTTTATTTTTAAACATATCACAATGTCACACTTACCTGCTCTTGCAATGCTTTTGTACAAAGCAGCCCTGATCCTCTTCTTCTGGAGTCAACCGCTAGCACTCCAGGCCCTTGCTCATCATCAAGTGCCCCCATGGAAAGTGGCTTCCCACGAGGGCACCCATGGGGCTTGATCTTATTGACACAAAGTGGGCGCCCCCGCTTCCTTGTCATAGCATTTGATTGACAGCAGCAGGAGCCAAAGGCTCCCACTGCTATCAATCTGCCCAAAGAGGAGGAAGACAGGGGCAAAAGCACTTAATGCATTAAGGTAAAAACCTTAAGACTTTAGAACCACCGCATTGCAGTAACACCTGTGTTCCTGCAATGTGCGATAACATGCACTATTCATTCTGAATAGCACCCAAACACATTAAAGGTATTCCACCTGTGTTGTAGCGTGTCACAATGCATGGCAACACATAGTAGTGCATTGTGTTAGAAAAAAATGGTCATGTGCAATTACAAGCAAGTTAAGTGTGTCGGCAGCCCATTTATTTTGAATGTGCTGCCATAACACAATGCGTTAACATTAAGCATAAACATGTCACGGAGATGTAAATTGGCCCTAAAGACAACATTTGGTGTGAAATTTAAAAGGGTTACAATCTTTGTGAGATTTAATTTTTTTTAACAGTTGTTTAGCTGCTTCTGGACCGCCTACCACATATATACTGCGGCAGGACTGGCCGGCTGCACAAAATCACAAAGTTGTACGCAATTCCGTGCATGAGGTCTGTGCCGCTGGCGACCCACTCCTGCTGTGATTAGACACAGTGGAAGCCAATCAGCAGGTCACCATCATTCTCTAGAGAGGCAGAACCGTCGTTCTGTGTGGGAGGAAAATGGAGATCTTGTGTTTCTTCTAAGCAGAAACATGGATCTGTTTTCCTCCAGTCACAGCATTCCTACCTAGAAGCACACCTAACCCTTTGATCGCGCCTGATGTTAACCCATTCCCTGCCAGTGTCATTTATACAGTGGCAGTGCATTTTTTTTTTAGCACTGATCACTGTATTGGTCACTTAGTGTCAGATTTGCAATGTTGCAATCCCGCTAAAAACCGCTGATCGCCGCCATTACTAGTAAAAACAATAAAAAAAAATAAAAAGTCTATAAATCTATCACATAGTCTGTAGACACGATAACTTTTGTGCAAACCAATCAATATATGCTTAGTGGGATTTTTTTTTTTACCAAAAATATGTAGAAAAATACATTTTGACCTACACTGGTGAAGAAATTCGATTTTTTTATTAAATATGTTTTATAGCAGAAAGTAAAAAATACTGGGTCTCTTTATAGTGCAAAAAATAACGCAGTGCCGTATCGCAAAAAATGGCCTGGTCATGAAGGGGGTAAAACCTTCCGGGGCTAATTAAATTTAATGGAAAGAAAATTAATACAATTAAATGTAGACACGGTAATCAGTAACAGAACATGGAAGGATTTACAAATATACCTATGAAAAATGTATAACAGTGAGTAGAAGTAGAATCTCACAGTAACTTTCTGTAATGGTAATCCTTTATTACTGGAATGCAGATTCTACACAATGTCATACATGTTTCCTTTTGTATAGGTGTATTTCTAAATCCTTCCGTGTTCTTCCATTTAACAAGTGTGAACATTCTATTACTTATTACAGTGTCTACACACCATCCTATTTGTTTTATTTCAATAAAAACTATTGAACAGCAAAAAAAAAAAAAAAAAAGAAGAGTCTGTAATTCTTCCACAATCCTCACAAAATCTTAGCTTTAGGCCCCATTTACTTCTTTGCTGTGAGTTCTCATTAATGCATTTGGTTCCTAGAGCCAAAATTTAGCATGGAAAAAGGGCGTGAAAGGATTAAAACCTCTATGTTTTTTTTTAATGGTTGTTCAATAGTTTTTATTGAAAGCAAATGAATACATACGGTATGAAGACACAGTAATTAGTAACAGAATTTTCACAGTTTGTTAATAAATGGAAGAACAAGGAAGGATTTACTTCTATAATTATACAAAACACAGTAAGTAGAAGAGCAATTTCACGGTGTCTTTCTGCAGTGTTAATCTGTCCTTACCGGAGTGCAGAATGGGTGAAGCTGTGGACACGGTGATTTTGAGCCATTGAGGTAATGGATGGTATGTGGTCTTTTTCTGAAGATGGTGGAGGCGGGTATAGTGAAAAAAGCAGATAAAAACATGCATGGGCCTATTCAAGGTCCAAGGATATAACTTCAAGAAAAGGTGAGTAGCATAAAGCAGAAATAGATGAAAACATTTCATATAGAGTTGTTTTCCCCATCTCTTTTCTGGGGAAACAATGCTGATGTTTCCCCATCAGCATTGGTTAAAGCTGAATTCCAGGTATGGGTTTTTTCCCTAGCCGGGCTGATCTCTGTGGAAGCAGAGAATCATTGTAGTGGCCATCACTACTACAGTGATCTTCGCAGTCTTCTGGATTCCATGTCCGGCACAATTGCCATTTAAAGAATGCCTTGTATTTTTCTCAATTTATACAAGGCATTCTCTGATTTAACAAGGTGGAGGCTGTGACATCACTGCCCCGCTTTTCCACTTCATCCAATCAGAGAAGGCTTTGCATCCAATAAGGAAAGTGCAAAGCATTCTGTGAATGGTACCCATACTAAGTAAATGACTCTCTGTGGTTACCACACAGCAAGGCAGATGCTCAGGACGGGACCTGAAAGACATTGAGGATCACGTTAGTAGTCGAGGTTACTACAGAGATACGCTTCCACAGAGATCGGTCAGGTCTAAAATATGCATACTTACATTGGTCAGATTCAAAGCGACATTAAACTTTCTTTTTTTTAAAAATGAAAACAACATACATGTCATACTTACCTGCTCTGTGCAATGGTTTTGCACAGAGCATCCCCAATCCTCTTCTTTGGTCCCCCACTGACGCTCCAGGCACCTCCTCTTCGGCAAGTGCCCCTAGAGAAAGCCGCTTTCCATGGAGGCACCCATGTATGCTCGATCCTGAGCCATTCTGCAAATTGACACAGAGTGGGTGGCTTGGTCCCCCTCTTGGCACAGCATTTGACTGACAGCAGCAGGAGCCAATGGCTATCAGTCTGCCCATGGAGGAGGGAGACAGCGGTGAGAGCCACTGCTCATGTGCACATCGCTGGATCGGATTGGGCTCAAGTAGGGGGGGAGGCTGGGGGGTGTTTTAATAGCACAGAAGGTTTTTCACCTTAATGCATAGAATGTTTTAGGCAGAAAAACCTATAGAACCAATTCTAAGTGATTGTAAAGGCAAAAATGTTATCTTTTAAAAATAACAAGCATGTTATTCCTACCTGCTCTGTGCAATGGTTTTGCGCAGAGCAGTCCTGACCCTCCTCTTCTGGGGTCCTCAGCCAGCAGTCCTTGCCCTTCCCCCTCCTGAATGCCCCCATAGCAAGCCGCTTGCCATGGGGGGTACTTGTGGAAGCTAGCTTCTGTGAGCAGGCTCTGTGTGTCCATTGACACACAGAGCATGTCTCAGGCCCGCCCCTCACTCTCTCCTCACTAGTTGTGATTGATAGCATCAGGAGTCAATGGCTCCCACTGCTGCCTCTCTGTCCAATGAAGAGAGAGAGCTGCTGCATTCGTGCACATCACTGGATCGAGATTGGGCTCAAGTAAGTATTTGTTGAAGGGGGGGGGGGCTGGAGGGGGAGCTGCATGCAGAAGGTTTTTCACCTTAATGCATAGAATGTATTAAGATAAAAAAAAAAACCTTCTGCTTTTAGAACCACTTTAACGTGGTGCTTAATATACAGATCACATTAACGTTACTATTCTAAAATTATACAATGAAAAGCACTTCAATGGCTTGGTCTATTGCACTATATGTACAGTGCCAGGGTCACCAAAATCTAAAGACACTGACATAATTTATAAAGTGGGTAACAGACTATTAGAGGGATGCATCACTACAGTGGCAAGACAATCATAAGAACATGTAACATAAGGAAACCATGCCACCAGCTTAAAAAATTCAGGTAAAATCAAATATTTAAAATGCATTTTTTCTTGCCATAAATGATTTTGTATTCACTTGCAGTGTTACAGAACAGGGGTGTGTTTACCCATACACCAGTGGCCACTAGGGTAAAATTAACCTTTATTAGGATTTTGTTAAAAATTTGTATACAAAACTACACGTGTGGTTATTTACTGATGGGGAGGGACCTAATGACTCCAAAATAACAAAGAGGGGGAAAGGATAAACCATTCCCTCTATCTGGGATAACACTCCAATATTGGTGGTAGCCTATTATATTTCACTAGCATTTAGCAGCGCAGCAATCTTTTCTGTTATATATAGCCTATTATATTGCAATTATCCAGGGGAAATTATATATATATATATACACACACACAGTATATATATATACACACACACACATACATACACACACTGAGACCCCCCAACTGCAGACAATTCAAGAGGAATTCTCAACAGTCTGCAGTGTAGGATCTTCAGAAGAAGATCCAGAAATGTATGTCCTCTCACAGCCAGTTTTAGGTGGAAATGTTAGTCATATATACGTTCAGTAGTATACAGGGGAAGAGGGTTACCTCAAATGTTAAGAACCCCCCTGCATGCCAAATTTACTGCACCCAAAATTACTGACCCAAACCACTAATCACTTTTGATGGAGATATCATAATTATGGGTTCAGTGGTTTTAAGGGGAAGCAACTTATAATTTCCCTACACACTGTCCTCAAACCATCCATCAATCTGGACTATCACCCATTGCCGATAAAAAAGGCAATTTTCCACTGACCTCCAAAGTAAGTTTACTACAATATTCACCTTTTGTGTTTCTTTTCTGGCCATTATTATTATTATTTGTTCTATTTCATGATTACTACTGAAATATTTTTTTTTTATAAAACAGAGGACTGTTAAAAAAAAACTCTGGATGTCAAATATGCTAGATATACTAAAATGTTTTATGTATTATTATAGCTACAACTAACTGACACAAATGTGCCATGAGCTAGTTGTATTAAAAATGTTGAGAAAACTTGCTATAGAGTGTCACTTGAGTGACAATTCTGAGTCTGCTGGGGTCGCTGATATCACATTCAACATGGTGGTGCCCAGCATCAGTCTCAGGTCTTTTGGATGTCTACACAAGAGGGGCTTTTGCAGGTAAATAAGATGCAAAAATCAGTTTTTTTCATGAAAGATCTTATGCAAAGATTGTTGAGGGAAGGTATGCTCTGGTGATAGGGTTTGTTTAAGGCAATTTCCAGTTATAATCAGTAAAATACTTCTATGCATGTGACAATGCCTAGGCACCCTCTGTTCTTCTGGCCTCATTGGAAAAAAGTGGAAACCCCTCAAATTGTAGAGCAATGCCTTGTGCTGGATTCTACTCTTTGGGACACCTGAATTACTTTGTTTGGCAAGTGAAGACTCCCAACTTGTGTTTATCCATAGTAGATTTTCTCATTCCCTAATTCTCTTTCCCTAGGATTGTAAAGATCTTTTCAGAACTCAGTCAGCACACAAATAACAACAGGCACCTAGCAATACAAAGTCTTCCTTGCATTCTAGAAAAAGTTCATTGATTCACCACTGAACCTAAACTTTCCATATCACTCACATGCATCATTACAGACTGTAAGCTCTTGTAAGCACAATAGCTTTGTTCCTATTATCTGTATGTGGCAGATATCCTATTGTTATAACCTAATATTTACTCACTTCTTGCAAGGGTTCCAATGACAATGCTTTCTGGATAAAAATAATTAGGCATTATGTCGAATTTTTTTACCTTTAGTGATATCACCAATATACAGTATTGGGTGTATCAGCATTTCAACATCTATGTTATTTATGAAGAAAAATGAGAAGGTGTCAAATGCAGTGTATGTTTGCGTCAAAACTTCTTCCTGCCCCATACAAATCAATAGGAATGCAAAAGCAGCTTGAGAAACGTTGATGTAGCTTAGAGGAAGTCAAATACAGAGCAGAAGGAGGTCAACTCTAGGTCTAATGGACTTGAGAATGAACTGTGAATGTAAAGCTGCATTTATCTATCAATGCTAGCTCTACATAGCTACTTTTTTTGATAGTCAAAACATGTTATCTCCATGTTATTCTTGAATGGCCCACATATCTGTTTTACCAGCATATTTGCCTATATAGTAAATGTTAAAACTAAAATTTAGTTTTATTTCCCTGCAGTGCCTCCTTTATAGCCATTGGATACTGTCCTGAACTGATGCCATGAGAGCTGACAGGAACTGCTGCTACTGAGAAAAGTTGTACCAATTGGCCACCCCCCCTTCTCTCCTCTCCACCATTCATACTGCTTATATTACTACTCTCACACAATGCAGCACATTCTGTGAATGGGCGGTGCAGGTCCTGCCATTTAACTGCTCCTCCTTCATTCACAGAATGTGATTCATTGTGTGATAGTATTAAGAGCAATATGAATGTTAAAGTGGATGTAAACCCACCACTTACCCAGTATAAACTAATGGCACAGTATTAATGTATATATACATGCAAACCTCCGGCATATATCCCTACCTTGCAAATGCCACCCCCTTTAGCAGTAGCAGCCTTGCAAAACTGTAGAATGAGTGGGTGTCTTTCTTTGCTGGAGCTAGGTGGGTGGAGTTGTGCTGTCACAAGACTCCCCACCCACCTCTATAATGAGAGCTGAAGGAGAAAGGAGAGGGTAGTGTGAAGCTCTGTATGCTCCATGCAGGAGATAAGGAAATGACCTGTCACTCACGCAGCATGGGATGAAACGTCTCCTATTTCCCAGTTAGACGGTCTTTCTCTTACTGAAAAAAGATAAGGGGATTGCTTAAAGCTGGATTAAGTCCTCGTGGCAAGACTGGGCACAGATGACATGACATGCTATACTCTACTAGGCAGAATTATTAATTGAGGCAGTCAAGTGGTGCAACTTTTCTCAGTAGCAGAGGTGAACAGTGGACCTGAACAGCTGCTCAGGTCAGTATTTGGTTGCTATAAAGGAGGCATTGCAGGGATGATTTTTACCAAAAGCAGCCGCCTTCAAGTAGTGGGATACGCACTGTTACACATAACTAATATGTGTGGTGCTGTGTCCCAAAAAGAAAAAAAAGAAAAGTTAGCTTTAAAGTCTATCTGAAAAGCACAAGTGTTAAAATGATTGTTTGGTTTGTCTTACAATATTTGGCCTTGTATATTGCAAACTTTTATGCAAGCTTATCATTCTCATTCACCAGCTTTCCCATGTTCTCTAAATACACATGAATAATATATTTATATGGTTTGGTCAAGGTGGTCAGCTTAGCAGTCTAGAAAGTCAGATCTCTGACAGTTTTGGTGTATTAACAAATGTATATGATCTACAAACTTATTCCTCAAGAAGAATGTTGATTTCTCCCAGGACAAAATGGAGAAAAGTTAAAGTGATTGTAAAGTCTAGTTTTTAACAAACATGTTATACTTACCTGCTCTGTGCAGTGGATTTGCACAGAGCAGCCCCAATCCTCCTCTTCTCGAGTGCCTCTTCGGTGCCCCTGGCCCCTCCATCTGTTGAATGCCCCCACAGCAAGTCGTTTGCTATGGGGGCACCCAAGCCGAGCTTCAGCTCTCTGTGTCCATTCAGACACGGAGCTGCGATTCAGCCCTGCCCCTCTCTTCTGATTGGCTGACTTTGATTGACAGTAGCGGGAGCCAATGCCACTGCTGCTGTGTCTCAGCCAATCAGGAGGGAGAGTTCCGGAAGGCCGATACACACTCATGGACATCGCTGTATAGAGATGGAGCTCAGGCAAGAATTAGCGGGGCCGAGAGGGGCTGCTGCACACAGAAGGCTTTTTATCTTAATGCATAGAATGCATTAAGATAAAAAAAAACTGACTTTTCAACCCCTTTAAAATTTCTGATAGGTCTTTATTACTGTCTTTGAGCCCAATTAAGGAGATTTTCCCTTACTTCCTTTTACTATTATGCCAGAACAACTAAAATGTCCCTATAGAAGAGATCTCCCATCACTCCCTATTAGGAAGGTAGGAACTTTCCCAACAGAGAAACACAATAAAAAACCTGACAGATGGTTTCTAACATTTATCTGTTCTATCAGAAACAAAATAAAATATTTTACTAAATTTGGTGAATCTTGGAGACAAAAAAATCTTTAACCTTGCAGTAAGTCCCCCTCCCCAGTCCACATTTTGCCAACTGTATTGCTTAATTTCTCCTCTTCACATAACTGGTCCATTGAAGCTAAATTTATTTTGCTGATTAACTGGACACATTGTGTGGGAGGACACCAAGAGTCTTCCCACAACCCGGGAGCATATGACAGCAAGGGAAAGTTCAGGCTTCTTAGGGACTGAGGAAAAAATGTAATATACAGTGGAACCTCGGATTGCAAGTAACCCGGTTTACGAGCGTTTCGCAATACAAGCAGTTTTTAAAAAAAATCCTGACCTGGTTTGCGAGCGCTGTCTTGCAAGATGAGCAGAATTCAAGCATCTGTGCAATACCGTATTTGGCCAGTGGTGTGGGTGCGCTGGTGAGGCTCGGAGACGCTCGGAAATACCGAAAGTGTCAAAAGTTCCCGAGCGTTTCCGAGTCTCACCAGTGCCCCCCGCACCTCTGGCTACATATAGTATTGCATACACCAGCGCCCCTGCACCTCTGGTCACATACAGTACTGCATAGACAAGCAGCCATTGTGGAACGAATCATCTGAGTTTCCATTGTTTCCTATGGGGAAACGTGCTTTGATACACAAGTGCTTTGGATTACAAGCATTCTCCTGGAACGGATTATGCTTGTAATCCGAGGTTCCACTGTATTACCTTTCCCATCATCTCATGGCCAAAAAGAGCAGTAAATCCTTGCAGTGGGGAGAGTGACCCACTGCAACAGTAAGGATCATTTATCCCAGTAGTTCAGCTTTAAATCCCATTGTCTCCTCCTACAGCAACAGAAGCTATAGAAGCTGGCCAGGTGGGAAGAAGATGCAACACAAGGAGCACATTTTCTTATAAAGCAATGTAAAAGTGCTTTAGGAGTGATTTTCCTATTAGTTTATTGCGTACTATGAAATTGACATTTCATAATAAAAAACCTAAAAAATTCTTAAGTCAATAATAAGAGATCATGAACGAATGGTACTCCCTATTTTTATGAACAGATGTGGCTCCATGATGCTATAGGGACTGGGTGATATACTCTGACAGAGGGAAGACAATTTGTTGTATACAAAGCATAGCTAGAACTCCACAGTGTTTATGAGTGGAGGGGGCACTTGTTCAGAGACTGGCTCATAACAAAGGTCTTATGCAGAATGTTATGAGAACTCTGCAAATTAGCATTGCCTGGATTCATTCCTATGTAATTAAATCCCATTTAATACCTACTTTTCGCTGAACGAGTCTGCAACACATTGCACTCAGCATCCCCTTCGCATTGAACCATTTAAAAAACTGATGGCAATTTAATTGCCTGTTGCACTACATGGGAAACTGTGGCTCAAAGAGACTTCTAGATGTTTGTTTCTTGAGATGGAATCAGAGGCTGCACTTCTAAAGAAAAGATTAAGTTCGCCAATTTAGGAGGGTCGGCTTGTAAGCAGCAGGATTGTGATACAGGTTCTCTGTTTGCTAACAGGAGCCACTATTCTTTTATGAATGGGAATAAATAGAAAATATTGGGGACCATTCTGAAAGCTCAACTAGGTTGAATAATGAAGGAGAATGGTTGGAAATGACTAATATCAAACATAAACACGTAAATGTGCTCATAGTGGGGAAGTTACGTTTACACATCATTTAAATAATAGAAATACAAAATGTAAATGGCCTTTGGTCTTCAAAGGTTATGCTGATCTCCTATTATAACTGTGTTCAGAGTTGACCTTTGCCCAAGACCCTTTATCAGCCCTGTTCGCTAAGAAGCATAAGAGGATGGTTTATAGCAAATAGAAAAAAATAACAAAGCACTTTAAAGTGTAACTGTGGCCATGCCATGAACATTGAAGCATTTACATACTCTTAACAATCAGTAAATGTGTTTTGAAAGAAATCCACAATAACTTCTGTAGATGCAGACACTGCTGAGAAATCCATTCTCACATGTTCACAGCAGAAACTGAGCAGAAAATTGTCCAAGTTGTACTCATAGCAGCTCAACTTACACTGCTCACCTTCCAAGTAGTGACTCAGAAGCGCAGCCTACCCATCTCTTTTAACAGCCTTACAGGATTCTCATCTCTTATGTAAATGTAACAATGGTGCTTTGGGATGGGGAAATAGGATGGAGTGAGTGGCTGAGAGATTGTCTTGAGCAACTTCAGTGCTTCTGCTGTGAATGCCTGCAGTGTTGCCCAGCTGGCTAAGGCACTGGCCCACAGCTACCATTATTTAAAAGTTGTCTCTACTCTCCATACAGGTTTGCATTAAATTATTTATGGATAGTGTGTGTTATCAGAAAATGGTTGTATGGTTTTTATCATTTTAGGAGAAAAAGTGAGATACTGTGCTTCAGTAAAATACCATACACCATAAATACCAATGTTCAAAGCAACTTGAAAACTGAGTCCTATGTATAACAGAATGGTAATTTAATTAGGGAGTTATTTTACTTAGGGACTAGGACCTTTGAGGTGACTTAAATCTGCATATATTGTGCATAGATAAAAAAAACAGGACCATTTTAACTGGGGTGGGGGGCAGAAAGAACATCTGCTCAAAATTACATTTTGAAGGGATTCCGCAAATAAGACTGGAATAAAGCAGGTGTATTATTAAAGCGATAATAAAGCCTTGGGCTTTTTTTTTTTTAAATAACAACCATGTTATACTTACCTGCTCTGTGCAATGGTTTTGCACAGAGTAGCCCAGATTCTCCTCTTCTTGAGTCCCATGCAAGAGCTTCTGGCTCCTCCCTCCTGCTGGGAAACCCAAGCAGGCATGCTCCCAAGTCACGGCTCTGTGTCAATTCAAACATGGAGCTATGGCTCGGCCCCACCCCTCTATCTCCTGATTGGCTCACTGGCTGTGATTTACAGCAGTGGGAGCCAACGGCCCCTGCTGCCAAAAGCCAATCAGGAGTGTGAGTCCCTGCAGAGGGAAGGCTCCTGTGGACATCGCTGGATCGAGAGGGAACTTATGTATTGGGGGGGCTGGGGGGCTGCTGCACACAGGTTTTTTACCTTTATGCATGGAATGCATGAAGGTAAAAACTATGTGCCTGTACAACCACTTTAAGCTGAGTTCAGTTTCAAATAGAAAGGGAATCCCCAAAGGGATGGATAAAGCCTAATTCTGCATTGCGCTGAAATGGAGGAGCTCTTTGTAGGCTGGATCCTAGAGGTAAACAGTAAAAGTTTTTGTCTGTCCATCTGTCCTTGTGGCTAACCCTACCCACATTTACCTGTGTCTGTCTGACTCTGTTTTTATATCTGTTTCTTGTGTCTTCCCTTGTTCCTATTGTTTTCTCTAGTGTCTACTCTACTTGCCCATTAATCCATATCTGTCTGCTACAGTCTTTACAGTATCTCTGCTCCTATCTTCCTATGTCTGGCTTTCTCTTGCTCTGTCCTTGCCTACTGGACCTTATTCTATTTGTCCCTATCTCTGTATCTACGTTGTGTGTTCTGTGTTTTGTGTTGTATCTACCTGTGTCTAATAAAACCTATCTGTGCCGATCTCAATTTATGTAGTTTGCTGAGTCTTTCTGAATCAGTTTCTACTTCTACTTTTGTCTTTTCCAGTGTGCATGCCCCTGCCTTTTTCTTTACATGGGTCTTTCTGTACATATTTCTGCCACTTCAATTCAACCTGGGACTTTCTTTATTTATTTATATTACTACTCTATTTACCTGTGTATTTTATCTCACCCTGCATTTTTATCTGTACAATATCTGTGTCCATCTGCCCCATTCTGTATTTCCAAGTATTTCTCTGGTTCTGATCTAACTCATGTTTCTGCCCCTAGCTTTTGCTAAATTATATTTAAAGAGTTGTGCTCTTTAGACAAAATTCCAGTGCTCTATTGCACTCATGCTCAAGGTGCCCCACATAGATGTACATTCACCAGATTTGTCTGACCACCTATCTCTAGTGTGGTCTACTTGGCCTTGTGGGGTAATCCCCTGGATAATCACCGGCACTTGCAGGACACCATAATCTCTAATCCTTAATCAGTGGCTCAGAAAGAGTAATAATAGAGAGAGGGCTCATAGCATAAAACTGTTAAAACTTTTTATTTAAAATTAGAGGGTGAAATTACACTCACATGCAGGTGTGCATGATTATATCTAGCACCCGGTGTGTATAGCCAGTGATTATCCAGAGGATTACCCCACAAATTGCAATAGACCACACTAGAGATAGGTGGTCAAACAATTGTGGTGAATGTACATCTATGTGGGTCACCATGAGCACAAGTGGAATAGAGCACTCATAAGAAGGATCACTAAGGGATCTGGTATATTTGTTTGACAAATGTTTTGTAGCTATGGACTGGTTCAGAATGCACTGTTAAGTTTGCAATATTGTTGATATTAGCAATCTGTTTATTGGTTTGCGTACTGGTTTGACCCAAACACACTAAAGCACAGTGGTTTCCTTTATATTTAAATAGACACCATAATTAGTTTTGCCATTCTCATGTGAACCTGCAACTAGTGATGGAGCAGGGATGGGACTGAAGCCAACGGAGGAGCTAATGGTAAGTATCATACATTTTGTAAAGCAGTTATACCATTAGCTCTGTGGAACTAATGACAGTGCCTTTTTAAACACTCCTTTTTCATTAGTGCTACATTTAGCAATTGGCATTCACATACCTCAGTGTATTAAAGATAAAATATACCAAAAAGCTACTAAAATACACAATGAGTTTTTCTTTTAGCATGTCAGTATTAAACATACTTGGAACGTTTTTAAACATGTTAAAAGCATTGGCTGTGTATTAATCCATCAGAGTTTAGTGATACAGAATAATTGCTTAATTAAATTAGAGCTACAGCTTATGTGATCTTATTGATGTTTTACAGCTCACAAAACAATTTGATTTTTGACTTAACAGTAAGAAGCATGTACAAAAAAGCCCACTCCTATCTATGCCTTACCAGTGCCTAAAAACAGTTTCAAGTAACATCAACACAACACTATATATAAACTATATATATATATGTAATCCAAGATTTGATGGAGACCTGTTGCTTTGACAAATCTCTTAACATTCAATAGACTGAGCAGTTATTTAACAATGAGTTAATATTGTGAGTGTTGATCAGCTAGACTTACAATTAATTCATGAAAAAAACAACTCTTTTATCCGTCAGAGTTAAAAAAAGAAATTAAACACTTGTAGGTTCATTCAAAAGACTGAATGACATTGAATAAGCCGCCTAATACTTGAGATTCTCGGTGGGAGCTTGAATAGAGCAAACCTGTGAGGATGAATGGACGGCCTTTTGGGACCAATTTGTCTCCTTGCATTGCCTATTCTTCCCTTTCTGTTGACAGATGTACTAAGGCGGAACTAGACTGTGAGGCTTATCTACATGCATCCACAGCAGCTGTCACTTTTTGTCAAGCAAGTTAATCAGGCAAATGCCACCATATCTTTTTTCTACAAGGAACAACATGTTATGGGCTGCGCTCTCCATTCAAACAGATGACATTCTAACATGCACAAGGCCGAAATGTTTATTTCTTTCTTAAACGGCGCAAGGCAACACATCGTTTTTTTTTCTCTCCACCAAAACCGCTAATTATGTCAATATATTTAAAAACATGCAATACTGTACAGAGCTGTCCTCTTTTAATTAGAGAATTTGGATACAGAAAGCAAACAAAACTAGTGATTTTCCATCAACGCCAAATTGACACAGCCCGTTGGAGCCCAAGTGCCATCAGCTGGGAGTGAAACTCAACAAACATCCATTGATATAATATGTTTATGTGCCAGTTTAATGTTTTGTACTCTCAGCCTGGCCATATACATATTATGACAGGCTGGTTATGTGCACAAGGTATGAGTCCTATTTTTTTTTTTTTTTAAGAAGGGACATAAATGTGCATGTTCATGTTGCCAAGAATACATGACTTGTCAATACCATGAGTATATACTTCCAGAGAGTAATCCCAGAGAGATCATAACAACTACTCAAAAAGCCAAATCCAGAATGTTAATTTTTCCCAATGTATACTGGGAAGGATGTGCCTGCAAGAATTGTATAGTGGCCACAAATAGAAAGATTGTTGCCAGTCTATATTGATTGGACTGGTTCACAATCATCTAGTCTCGATGGGTAAACAAATGATTGTGTTTGCGTGAAATGTCCTATAGGTTTCTATGTTATTAAACAGGGGAAGGTCATCTCTATTGGGCTTCTTGCAACAAGGACACCATTTTGAGCAGAACTCAGGAGTCCACTCATGTTATTTCTGTGCAATGTAAATCATTAAGGCTGGGTTCACACTATCCGACATTTAAACGGCCCGACTTTGATCCTACTTTGCTGTGCGATTTACGGTCCTACATAGGGTCAAAGTCGGACCGATTGTCTGTGAACAGGGATCCCGACAATACCAGGCACCTTGTGCGCTGAGGATCTTGAAGAGGAACTCCTAACCAAATAAAAAAAAAAAAAACAGGCCCTTTTATCTAGTATGGATTTTAAGGGGAACCCAACGCAAAATTTAAAAAAAATGGCGTGGGGTTCCCCCCAAAATCCACACCAGACCCTTATCCGAGCATGCAGCCCGGCAGGCCAGGAAAAGGGGTGGGGACGAGCCAGTGCCCCCCCTCCTGGACCAATCCAGGCTGCATGCCCTCAACATGGGGAGTATGGGTGCTTCTGGGCAGGGGGTCATATCCTGGGATGAGTTGTGACATCATAAGGGGCGGGCCTCGAGATTATGTCAGTTTTTAAATTTGGCGTGCAGTTTCTCTTCAAGATCCCCAGAGCACAAGTCGCATGTCAAAGTCGGATCAGTGAAGACAATGATCCCACTTTGATCCGAATTCAATGCCGTTGAATGGGCTAAAGTAGGATCAAAAGTCAGACAAAAGTAATACAGGAACCTTTCTCAAAGTCGGTCCGATTTTGAAAGACACAAGTCGGACCAGTTAAGATGGCTCTCATAGGGAATCATTGTTTTTGTGACGTAATGCAACTTGTGCTCCTAATGTCGGTCCGAGATTCGGACTAGTGTGAACCCAGCCTAAATGAATAACACCCAAAGTAGTCATTCTAAAGTTGGCCATACACTGATCAAAATTCTGCCATTTCAGGAGGGACCAGATGAGTTTCAAACAGTGTGTGGCAGAAGTTGATTGTTTCAGTGACTTCTAGCTAGAGGTTCTAGCCCCTAATCAGTGTATTCTGACAGCAGTGGGATCCGCTGTCAGAATACAATGACCTGGTGAGGAAGATTCCTCTATGGAAGAGGAATTTTTTTGTTTTTTTGTGTTCAGTGTATGGCCAGATTTAGATTGGAAGGGGGTACGGCTTTCAGGTCCCATTTATCTTCAGGAGCCCTCACGGATTTGCAATCCCTGAGTTTGCTTTAACACTGTTAAGTGTTAAACTATAAGTACACAGTGAGAATTGTGCACTATACCTCTACCAATAGTGTCTCTGTACTGTGAGAGATATAAACAAAGCCATGGATATTATAACCGTGCTTAGAAAATTGAGGTACAATGGTAGAAAGCGCTTTATATTAAAGTGTGCTTTGACTGCCACAGACATGTACCACAGTCTATCTACATGTTTGTTCATTCACTTACAGGTACATCAAGAAATGGGATGATAAAATAAAAACATGAAAGGTCAGTCCATTCATAAACATGCTAACTTTTCCCCTGGCTAATTTGCCAGTGCTGCTACAGACAAAAGTACAGCATACAGGAGTCACTGGAAAAGGGAGGGGTTAGCATGACATTTCCAACTTTGGTTCATTTTTTGGGGGTGATTTAAATTACAGTGATGTTAAAGACTTTTTTTTTTTTTTAGTTCAATAAAAAACAAGTTATACTTGCTTGCTCTGTGCAACAATGTTGCACAGAAAGGCCCCTTAACTCTGTTTTGGCGATCCCCTGCCAGTGTTGTCTGCTCCTCCTTCCTGCAGGTGCCCTAAGGTGTACTAAGGGGGCACCTGTGCGCATGCTCTCCTGAGCCGGGCTGTGTGTGTCCATAGACACACACAGTGACTTTGACTGACTTAGTGTCTCCTGTGGCACCAAGAAGAGGATGCAGCAGTGCTGCAGATGGGATATCAATGGATAGGTGGAGGAGTCAAGTAAGTGTTTAGGAAAGAGGGGCACAACAAGTAGTGAGATGTTTTTTACCTTAATGCAAGAAATGCATTAAGGTAAAAACATTTTTTTGACTTTAGAACCTCTAAGTATGATATTTTTGGATAGAGCAATTTTCGATACAAAGAAAATTTGCATCCCTACAAAAGCTCTTACTTTTGGATACATACATTTTTAAACCTAAATACGTACAATGAAACATACATCGGGAGGACGCGCTGACGTCACTGCCTTTGAAGAAATATACACAGAGCCGGCCGGCTTGTTGCTTTTTACATGCAGACTGTCGTATATGCTGTAAGTGCATTTTTTTTATATATTAAACCAGTTTTTAGCGTTATTACACTATTGGAGGCGTTTTTCTTTACATATATGACCTCTATTGGGACAGAGCCAGTCCTTCCCAGCTGCTTGGGTGAAATCCAGAGTACCCTGTAGTGGGGTCCTGGCTAAGTAAACCATTGAGGTGTCCTCCATCTTTAGTACTGTGATCCCTCCTACACTGGTTGGTCCCTGAAACTGAGCTGAGCTATCTTTGCTGGGCATCTGAAGAGGAGTCCCCACACACCCCGAAAAGGGAACCCGGGCTGGGTGATAAGCCAAAACGCTTTTTGCGCTTACATCCGGTAAGCTGCTCTCCTATTTGGTGGAGGATTTTGCACAATTGTTCCAACAATAGAACCACTTGGTGTGTCTCACTCACCTAGGACCCTATTCGTCTATATGAACTTTTTCAGCTAAACATTATTAGAATCATTTGGTGTGTTTTGCACATCAAAAGAGACTTTTTTTTTGCACTTTATATTCATATTTCATAACTACTTGGTGTGATTTTTATCCTAAAGAGACCTTTTTCTCTATGAACTATTTCACCCAGAAGAATGCTTCTTACACCTAAATATTGTTGGGTTTTCTCCTTCATTTTTCATATTTTATTCTTCACTTTTTACTTATGCGGTCTATACTGCTTACAACTTCAATTGTAATCTTGTCATCATAGCCAAGAACCATTGTGTTAGGAGCACAGCCTCTTTTTGAATCTATGTAATTATGCCTTGATGTGTTTTTTTTTTTGGTTGCAGCTTAGTATTTTAATTCCATTCTAGGCATTAGAGCGGTATTGTCTTTGGACTTCTAAATACGTACAAGTTACCTTGCCCTTAACACTAAACTTGAAATTAGCTCCTAAATGTAACAGTTAAACCTAACCTAGGCTCTAAACCTAACTAAACCATATACCTAACCCCTGACTTACTCTAAACCAGAGGTTCCCAAACTTATTTGGCCCAACCCCCCACCCCCCTTTAAGAAAAAAAATACTCGGTGCCTCCCTGGAAATCTACCTGCTTGAAACAAACAAAGATGCTTACACATATTTGTGTTCTTTTCTGTATCTATATTTCTATGCTCATTTATGTTTAGGGGAAAGCTGGAAGGAGTTTTACTTACCGAATCCTTCGCTCTTCTCCCCACAAGACTGGTCCCTGCAGCTCCTGCACCCCAGCACTCTATCAGTCTTGAGTCCTGACGTCATCAAGCCCAGTGCAGCATCCACAGTCTGAACGTGAGGTAGTCAGGAACAGTCCACCACTGGATTGTGGAGGAGCACCATTTGTAGAGGGAGTGGAAGTTCAGGTAAGTATAAAGGTTTCTCCTCTCCCCTAGTCAAAACAAGGTCTTTTTTTGTGCCTGAAGTTGGGCTTTAAGACCTATCGACGGACTTGACCACTGATCATTCATAACTTGCATTTTGTGTGTTTATTTGGAAACTAAAGTAATCACTACGACTAACATAAATCAAACATATGGTGTAGTGCTTTTACACTGTCACTGTATCTATTTACATATACCACTGTGAATATTAGAATGTGCCACATTCAATAATAAAGTTTGTATGAAAAGAACTTGATGTGCTTCTTACTTAAAAATGTCCACCAAATCCCATACAATAAAATAAAACTCACATTACAAACTATTTGGAAGAAGATAAATATGGGACTTTACAGGTGATAATAGATAGTATTTGACTACATTGATAAACAATTCAAAATTTATTGAAATACATAAAAATTCCATATATAAAAAACAGATAAACTGTTAACATGGTCTTGTTGTCCTTATTTTTACAGTGGTACAAGTATAAACACTCCCAAAATTGTTTTGGCCAGTGGGGCTTCTTCAGGGAAAAATAGTCACTGATACTCTAAAACTATACTGAAAAAACTAAATATAAATAACCGATCTGACAATAGCATTACATTATATTAATCACAATACTACAGATTTCAATATTCACAATGTTAGCCAGTCCATGCTTACCCTATGGTTTATCATTTATTACTTAGAAATACCTCAAATTGGTGTTAAAGCAAGACATTCTATTGTGACCATAGGAGGTACAACAGGACCAGACTGCAATAAATTTATATACACCTAAATTAGGTTTACAGCATCTAAAGGGAAAATTTTCCTTCTTCTAAATCTTCTTATGAAGGGATGCAGTGCTGATGATATGTTATCATCTACTTACACTGCTTATTGAACTGCATTGAATGTTAAAGAAATTGTTTCACTTATGCATGAGAATCTTGGTGTTTGAGGGCACCATGTTAATGTGAGGTTTATTTTACTGTATGGAAGTGAGTGAATAAACAGCACATAAAGTCTTTCTATTGTATGTGGCTGAGTGGAGAGGAAAAAAGAGAAGAAAGCATCTTAAAGGGGAAGCACTCCGGAAATCTGTGGAGTGTTTTGAAACATATTTTAACCCAATAGGGAGGTGTGCAACCTGGAAATGATTGCTAGAGGTGACACAGAACATACAAAGAGTCCATTTAAAGAGGACACAAACCTGATAAGACCTGCCATTTTTATGTAAGTCCTAAATCCCACGTGAGAGCACATTCAGTGGAACAGGAAGTATAGTGGTGTGGAAAAGTGGTGTTATGCACTGATTTGGTGGGAATTTTTTGAAAAAGAAGCACAGCAAGTTCTTTTCAGAGAGACATTATTATTATTAAATGTGGCACGCTCTAATATGCATGGTGGTATATGTAAATAGATACAGTGTTTATGTAAAAGTGCTAAACCATATGTTTGATTTATGTTACATTTGAGACACATATGAGAATGTTGGTTGGTGGGAGCAGCTGACAATTTGTTTCACATTGGATTTGATTATATTTCTTTTTTTTTTGGTTATATTAATTGATCAAAGCAGCTTACAAGTTACATACACATATAATCACTACGACTTTAATTCTATGTTATGCAACAGATGAAACATGTATAAACACCTCCTTATTTTTATTCAACGTCCTTCAATTGCACCCAAAGATACTACCCCCCCCCGGATTGTTCAAATACCCCCCGGGGGGGGGGGTGATATTGCCCACTTTTGGAAGCACTGCTCTAAACCTAACTTAGCCTTTGAATTTAAATTTAAACCTTAATCCTTAACGTGAACCTACCCCAAAATCTAACCTTGACAATGACCTTCAGCCAGTCTCTAAACTATACCCTTATGAACCATTCATATATTTGAGTTGTGGTAAAATCCATAACCTGTGCACTGACACATACTATTACTGCAGTGGTCAAAGCACCCACACTTGAGCACACATGCTACATTTAGAAAAAGTGGTCAGATCCATTTTTTTTTAGTGTGTAATGCTGTTTTGCCAGCCATTCAAAACCTTAAGGCTTGAGAAAACATTGCATTAACATGCATGCATTAAAGCAATGCATAGTGCAAATGGGCCCTGATAGTCAACTTAACCCCAGAGGCCCTAAAATGAATCTTGACAAACAGAGTTATAACAAAAATTAAAATACTTTGTTCCAAAATGAAAAGGACTGTTTGTAATTTAAAGAGCCAAGCACAGTATTTGCCTCCCTCCCCACAGCACCCTGTCTATGACTACAGTACAGGTGCACTTTAATTCAGTCATTCAGTAAACTGACATATTTTATGCTCTCTTTTGCCTCTTTGAAAGCTTAGCCATTCCTCACGCCAGTTCCTGCTGAAGTTTCCATCACTCCCCGCTTGCAGTTAATCTTTTTGCTGTTTAATACCAGCGAGCAGGATGTCAGGCAGATCAGTTTCGTAAAACTGAGGTGACCTTAGCATTTTCAGAGCAATCACTGTGGCTTCTCGGAATGATTAAGAAACAATCTTCTCAGAGAAGGATACAAAACAAATTAACTGTCTTCAGCAAATATCTCTCACTGAATGCAAAGCTGCCTGCAAAACTCCACCGAAATCCTCTAAAGAGCTAAAACTGGGGACGATATTAAACATTTTGCTATTAGAAGAGTTAAATATGATGCATTGAAATACTGTGCAAATCTCCAGGTTTTAATAGAAAAAATGCACAGCCTAGAAAAGGGCTCATGTAAATGTATGCCAATAACATAACAATGAAAGAAGAATGATCCATGATTTGTTTCCAGGACCAAAAAGGTCATTGAAATACATAGCTGGTTTAGGAACACACATTGGTTTAAATAACTTGAACAAATTAGTTAAGGTGAATCTCTGCCCAAAAGTTTTGGTCATTTAATCACCTCCTTCTCTCCCTGGAAAAGAAAAGGTTGCTTTTCTTTTAAGTTACCTTCTTCTAGATGGCGAGTTCCCTGTCTTTCCCATGTGACATTATCAAAGGGGCTGCTAAAGTCTTTGATATCTGAAGTCAAAATCCATCATTCTGCCCTGTATCAGGTGCAGGGAGTCCTCCAGGCTCACGCATAGGATGCTGACTGGTATCAGGGTGAAAGAGTTATCAGAAGGGACAATATCAATAACCTTATTACTTGAAGTATGTACAGTGCCTTTCGAAAGTATTCGGCCCCCTTGAACTTTGCGACCTTTTGCCACATTTCAGGCTTCAAACATAAAGATATAAAAGTGTAATTTTTTGTGAAGAATCAACAACAAGTGGGACACAATCATGAAGTTGAACGAAATTTATTGGATATTTCAAACTTTTTTAACAAATAAAAACTGAAAAATTGGGCGTGCAAAATTATTCAGCCCCTTTACTTTCAGTGCAGCAAACTCTCTCCAGAAGTTCAGTGAGGATCTCTGAATGATCCAATGTTGACCTCAATGACCAATGATGATAAATAGAATCCACCTGTATGTAGTCAAGTCTCCGTATAAATGCACCTGCACTGTGATAGTCTCAGAGGTCCGTTTAAAGCGCAGAGAGCATCATGAAGAACAAGGAACACACCAGGCAGGTCCGAGATACTGTTGTGGAGAAGTTTAAAGCTGGATTTGGATACAAAAAGATTTCCCAAGCTTTAAACTTCCCAAGGAGCACTGTGCAAGCGACAATATTGAAATGGAAGGAGTATCAGACCACTGCAAATCTACCAAGACCTGGCCGTCCCTCTAAATTTTCAGCTCATACAAGGAGAAGACTGATCAGAGATGCAGCTAAGAGGCCCATGATCACTCTGGATGAACTGCAGAGATCTACAGCTGAGGTGGGAGACTCTGTCCATAGGACCACAATCAGTCGTATACTGCACAAATCTGGCCTTTATGGGAGAGTGGCAAGAAGAAAGCCATTTCTTAAAGATATCCATAAAAAGTGTTGTTTAA
>BLSH010153513.1:173162-188867 GCA_018402905.1 Glandirana rugosa
TATTTCACAATATAAGAAATTTTACGAGAACTCTACCTTCTCTTCTCTCTTTTGTTTCTCTCCCTTAATTTTTTTATTGGAAAATATTAAAAGGTTATTTAGAACCGATGTACGGTCTAACAGAGGAACAACGATACTTCTGTATTTGTGACAATATTGTTGAATTGTTTTAGTACACTCTGTCGATTCTTTTCCTATGTTAAAAATTCCTGTTGATATGGTAATTAACTTTTTAACTAAAGATCTTTTGATTATGTATATTCACTTTTTATACTCAAGGGTTTAAGTCAAAGAAGAAAAATTTTTTTACCACTGGGAGATGCAGCACTGTACAATTGTCAGGGGGTTACAGTGCTGCAGAGCATTCCCTGCAGTGTTGTCACCCTTCTGGAGGCAAACTGGAGGGCCAGTAGGGTCACCATTTTTTTAAAAAGAAGAAACTGAATTTGGGAACTCATATTTTTCACTTATATGTATTAGTTTTCTAGAAATCAATTTTTCAATTAATGGTATAGTTGTCCTTAAAAATTGTATCCTTTTCTTAGCTGTCTCACATGATTTTGTTAAGTTGTTATAACAGTGTTTATGTCTTCATAGCAACAAGGAGACAATCTGGCATGTAGCCAAGATTTATTGGAAAATTATAAAAGGTTATTTTTTTAATTCCCTCTCTTTGTTTTCTCTCTTCTCTTCCATCTCAAGAGCATTTTAAAGAATATAACACTTTATCTCACTAAAGGATATTTGGATATTGTAATAACTGAGAGACTCCAAAGCAAATACAAACTTTATGAAATTAGTATTTGTGTAGGACTGGACATGCCCCTTACTGTCCACATGTGACAGTGTTTAGATGTGACAATTTGCCTCTAAGGGAGGTAGGTAGAAGTGTAAAATTAAGCTTATACACAGAGGAAACATATTTGTATAGGGCTCACAGGGTGGCCAGAAGTGCTGGGTGGTGCTGAAAAAGTTAGAAGACTCTCAGTTACTTCTGTACATATATGTTACTCTTGGGGAAGTGTTGATGGACTTTTGATTGCATCACAACTACTCTTCTTCTCATACAACCATATGTGAATGTGAAAGCAGTTTAAATCAGGTCGGCTCTCTGGACATATGAAATCAACAATGAAATCTGAATGATTTTAGAAGTCTCTCAAAAAAATAATCTTAATAGCTTATACCTTTGAATAAATGGTTACTTGGCCTTTTGTTATTAGATCTCATTTAAGGGTCAAGTTTATGGTTTTTCACTTATCTGTTCAGAACCTTTAGATTCTACTGGTTTTAGTGTATTTTCCTATTAATTTGCTGAATTTACCAGATTTTTAAAGCCACAAAAATAGAATTAGAAAAGTACAATACATAGGATAAGTACAATACTGACTTTATAATAATGGCATTTCGACCTGGTTTGTTATACAAGCCATTTCTTTGTATGATTTTTCTAGTTTGGCCCAGTTAAAGTGTTACTAAAGGTTATTTCTTTTTAAATTAAAATAACAAATATGCTATACTCACCTGCTCTGTGCAATGGTATTGCACAGAGCAGCCCCGATTCTTCTATTCCGAAGTCCCCTGCTGGAATTCTTGGCTCCTCCTCTTCTTTGTGTGTCCCCCCAGCAAGCAGTTTGCTGTGGGGGCACATGGTGCCTGACTGCTCCCGAGCTGCACATAGCGGGGCTTAGTCCACCCCCACTTCCTCCTCACTGCAATTGATTGACAGCAGCAGGAGCTGCATGAAGAGGAAGAGAGGGGAGAAGAGCCATGCACCGCACTAGATCTCTTCTCTCCTCTCTTCCCCTTTACACAGGGAAGGGGGAAGACAGAGAAGTATAAAATGTTTTTAGCTTTAGTATCCCTTTAACCACATTCATTTTCTAGTTTGTTTAAACTACACCAATGTTATTCTCAATTCAGTTTCTTTTGAAAACCAGTTGAACATATTTCTAGAATGCTACCCTGTAGATTAGGAAAAACAGTCACCTCAAAGTTGTGAAAAAGAGCCAATTTTACACCCCAGAATCTTTGATATACATTCCTCTATTTTTTTTTTTTCATTAAATGAACATATGAAATCCCAGATATCTATAAACGAAGGAAACATGATGGTTTTTGGATATAAATACTTGGGACAGACAAATGTTATGTGAGCAACCCTTCAAAAGCAACGCACCAGTTGCTATACTTCAGCTCATCTTCATCCGGCCCATATCACTACATGATTAAGTTCTTACTAGACTTTGCAGTAAGCACAACCAGTTTGATCTGATAACTGCCAAGGACAAGCCAAATGCTTAGAGGCAATCTATAACTGTTTAATCCCTACCAGACAGATTAAGGGTATAATTGACCCATATAATCCTTGTATCAACTCTAGGCAAATGTTTTTTCTGTATGATTTGCCTTCACAAGGACTCTGCAAGAAAGCCATCAGATGCATGGCATTATTATTGGAATAGTGTTTTTCATTAAACTTGGAGATGGCTTTTTAATCACTGATCTTGGGGACTGCTAGACTTAAGCAGATGAGCCGTCACTAAGCACATCTGTTGTAATCCTTACATTTTCCTTGGGCTGAATCTTGGAGACAAAATAATAATATTTTTCTTTTATTAAACAGCATCTTCTTGGTTCATTTAGATATCCTAAATCAGGCATATTATACTGTAGATCTATTTTCTTCAAAACCAAGTTGTAAAAGCTGAAAAACATAGTTGAAATGAACAATGCTTTGGCAGCCAGAAGTGGGTCAAGATAAACCATGGAGATTGTATTCTACTTTAAAAATCTAGCTTCTTGCAAATCACCCTCCTCGGTTTTTGGGTAGATTAAGGTTAAGTAAGGCCAATATTTTGCATGGCACTCTGTCATGATAGAAATACAAGGCCTGCAATTGCTGACCTCCTTCTGAAAATGTTAGATGAAATGTTGCTATCCTGACCCACTGCCTTTAATGCTTTCCAGGTCTCTGACCCAGAAAAATTATGTAGTTCAGTATAGTCAGAGAAATCCCTTATCTGCATTTTTCTTCTGAAACAGCTTTCAAAGTGTTAAAGCAAGGGGATCAGAATGATAGCCAGATATCTAGTCATTTCAGAAGGAGAGCTCAGTTATTGCAACTTTCACATATCTCTCATTATAGATTTTAGATCTCCATGCCCATGTCCTAAAATATCTTCTGAGTGTAAACATAACTGATATTAATGCGACCAGCCTCACCCCCTCGCTTTATAACCCCCACACAAAATGTTTAAAGATAAACTCCAAATAAATGTAAAAGACACAAATTAATGTAGCTCTGTATAAATAATTATGTCTTTAAAATATTTTTTTCAGTGTGTGTGTATATATACATTAGAAAGCTGCTGTAAAAAATAGGTGTATTAGATGGTGAATCAATTCAAAGCAACATTTAAAAAAAATCTTTCACCTTGCAAATAAGTTTTTTTTTTACCTGTCAGACATTGTCAGTAAACTAAAAAAATTAAGATATGTAAATATTCAGCTATAGTGGGAAAATATGTTTTTTTGTCTGTAAAGGTTTAAAAAAAATGCCACACAAATAAGCAGCCGGTTTCGTGACCCAGATCATGTTAATCAAACCCTTGAACACAAAATAATTTATAGCAGTGGATTAAATGAACATCTTGAAGATTAACTTGTATTTTTTCAGCACCTGGGAAAATCTTGCATAAAAAAAAAAACCTTACAAGAAACAAAATAACCCCTAATGTAAAAGAAAAAAGCTAAACCTATGAAAACAAATTAATATCCATTTCTTCTCAGCAGGAGACAAAGGTCACACACAGCAGAAAATTTCAAAAGTGCTGTTAAGAACGCTATGAAATAATAGTACTGGGTGAACAATGAGTTGTGGCAAAATGAAATGTGAAAAAAATAACATTTTAAATGATTTAAAAAATTACCTCAAAAATTCTCAGGCACATGACAGAACAATTATCATCCAGCCTTTTCTAAAAAGGGGAAGACAAAAGGGGTAAATAAAAGGGTAACGTAAAACAAAATTTTGGGAAAGATAAAAATAAAAAAAGTAATCACTGAAAAAAAAAAAAAAAAACAAGGAAACAACGAAACGTTCTGATAAGGGAGGTGCTTAAAAAAAGGAAGGAAACAAAAATAGGAAATATGAGGATTATAAACCTACTGGTACTAAAGCTATGCACTTCTGTCAGCTATTAATACAGTACGCTCACTTACTATATTGGAAATTTATATTTAAATTTATATTTATCCAAATAAACATAATCATTGGGCATTATCCAGCCACCTGAAATCAATGAGATTAGGAAGGCCTGAATAAAATAAGGCAGACAGAAAAAAATATTTGTAATGACATTTTGTACATTCAACTTAATGCCTAATCTTCACATTACCTGTCAATTTTGACATTGTCTGAATAAGACACTGTGGGAGTTTGGTTGTCTATGTGCTGGGGTATACTGCACATCAACAAACTGTAAGCCAACGATATAACTATTATTACATTATAGGCAGTAATATCATTCAAGCATACACTATTTTTACAATATAGTATGCTTCTAATATATTGAGAAATCCATTTTTAAGCCTAAAAAGAATATGATACTAAATGACATTCTTGTAACCCTCAAATGAGATGCAACAAGCATGGAAAACTTTTGGATGGGCAGTAAATTTTCTCTCTAGTGGGTACTGAAAATATACATATGGAGTGCTCTATATTTTAACAATACAAGCTGTTTCCAGTGCACAATGCAGTCTTCGCCTTCACTAATCACTAGAGACAACACAAAGGGGTGCAAAGAAAAAAAAAAGGTGGAGATAAAAGGGGTGAGGCTAGAAAAGGCAGTGTAGCCATCAAAAGAACAACCCACAGACAATTTAGTCATGATAACGTTGTCCCAATTGGCACAACATTTTTTCTTGTGAGTTAAGTCCTTCTTTGATGCCTACTGGATGTGTATAATAAGTTTAGTTATCAGGTTTCTAGATTTGTAAATCTCAATGGGCACGCATGCATAGAGCGAGGACTACCACTCCATGTGCTGTATGCATGTAGCAGGCATTCTCAGTGGATGTGGGTCATGCTAGTAGATGTACACAGGAAGATTATTTGACTCTAAATCATGCCACTTGACATAATGTGAAAAAACTTTTGACATGAGAGATAAGTTCCATTTCAATTAGAAGGATGTCAGCGAGAGAGTGAAAAAATTATAAAGGAAACAATCATTTAAGGGGGAAGGGATATGCAAGAAGGGAAACCAAAGATCACGCAGAAAAGAGTATTTGATTGGGAAAGAAAAAGTTGGCAGCACAGCGTGAAAGCAAGTAAAAAAGCAGAGCACACAGTGCATGGCATGAACACAATGGATGCACATGACAAGTCTGATAAATAGTCCACAGTTAGAGACACATGCTATGCACAGGACCCAGTTAAGAACAGACAGGTTTTGTGGTCCCAGCCTTGGCCGCACATTGTCACAAACAAGAATACAGCATGTGTCATACACTGAAGGCGACAGAAACATTAACACAAATATTCTGACTTCTAACGTTCTACCTAATGAGACATGTCACATATGGGACTGTTTCTACCACTGTCAACAAAAAAACCAGCAAGGGTAATTCACCCCTGACCAAGCTTAAGCCCCGTACACATGGGCCAAATGTCGGGAGACAATGGCCGGTTAAAAAAAAACGGCCCACATTCGGCCTGTGTGTATGTCAGTCTGTCTGACAGAGGCCAGCCGTTTGGCCGGCTTCTGTCAGATGTGCATGCTGGAAAACCAGCATCCGAATGACTCCCAATCAGCTGGCACAGAGAGTTGATCAGACTGTTCTGGCGGGGGGGGGGGGGGGGACAGAACACAATAGCTCAATGGGGGCGATCGCTTAACTAACCTCGCTTGGTTAGTACAGTGGCTCTGACCGGAGCTAACAGTTTTATTTTCAACCGTGGGTTTTACGGAAAAAAAAAAAAATAGCAACGTGTACCCGGCTTAACCTTGCAGAACCTTTTCTTTCACTTCCTGTTACAAGTTTCAGGAAGGAGTTTTTTTTTTCCATAAACTGCAAATAGAGAAGAGAGGCAGGGCCAATGGGGGTAAAAGAAGGAGGCCAAAATGTATTCAGTAGTGAAAGGCCAAGACTTGGCCTCCTTAAAAATAAGCTGGATAAAAATTTCTACTATACCAAAGTATAGATACTCCTATGGGCACCAAGAGGCTGATTTACTAAAGGAGCTGAGAATCTTCACACCATAAATTGTGTGAATATTCACACCAATGTTCCCTTGATGCATAGATTAGAACATAGAAGTAAGCACACTTTGAGTCTTTAAAGTCTAACTGGCCCTAATGTACTCAACCTTTTTGTTCTGGGCACAAAAAAACAGCAATTCTGGTTAAACTCTTATTGGGACCGGATGTGCAGTTTTCTGCTGATTGCATGGCTTAGAAATACTAAAAAGGTTGATTTATATGGCCAGTATACCAAAGACCCAGATTGCAATGTCTTTTAAACCCAAAAATGTTAAACTATTATAAGTTTATGTACTATACTTTAATTTAAGCAGAAATGAAAAAAAAAATCTGAGTATCTTTTTGAGAAAAGTGAAAATATATTTTTTTATAACCATGAACCATGCAGGTCAATTGTGTTAAGAGGCTCAATTTTAATGTTTTTTTTTTATTATATTTTGTATTGACCTGTATTGTTATGAAGCTGTATATTTACATTTTAATATTTTTGTCTAGAGATATTTTTTCTAATTAAAATATTAGGGTTTAATGTAATGACTGTCTGTTAACTATAAATTAGCTAGGCAAGCAAGGTCTCCCCCCACTTGCTCCCTCCATCCCAAAATGCTAGCAAAAGCTGTAGAGACAAAAAGTTAACAAATATACTTACCTTTCCGCCAGCTTATGTACTGAAGGAGTGACATCATGTTGCTCACGAATCGGGGGAATGCTGAGTAGACAGAATCTCAAGAGATGCAGAAGTGCGTGAGATCTGAGTTATTCCGCATTCCCCAGAATCTTGCCCGAAGAAGCATGATGTCACCCTTACCAAGGTTCTGTGGGTGGAAGCTGAGGGAAGGGCAAGTATATATAAGACAGTTTTCCTACAAGGTTTTTTTAAACAATTTTTTGCAGCATTTGACATAGAAGGAAGCACAGTAAAAAAAATGGGCCATGCATTTTTGGTGCAAATTTTCCATTATTTATATAATTTGAAAACTTAATGCAGTCAATGTCAAATGTAAAAAATATATACTTTCAATGTAAAAAGTATGCTAATCTGCTTTACATCTCAGAACGATAAAGATATCATTCCGTAAGTGGAACAAATCATCTGATCTGAACAAATTTCAATCACCATAATGCTCCTTGTTACATTTGTAAAACATGATACTGGTTATTTATATAATTAAAGTATTATCAATTAAAATATATCAATTTGCCTACAAATTTTACAAAATATGCTACTGTTAAATTATCTTATAATATAATAATGTCTAATATAATTTTGGACACATCCTTCTTGACATACAATCTGAGGTAGGTAAAGGATTTAACTTAGGTGTATGGTAAACTCAAGGCTGTCATGCTGTAATAAGCATAGAAAACATAAAAAAGAAAACACAAAGGAGTTGTAGATATTACATACACAACATACAGTAAGCTGCTTCTTGTTTTCACAAATGTCCAATCAAAGATTAGTATCAGACGCAGACCAAGACAAAGTACACCAGAGTAGAGATTTAAAGCAGAAAAGAGCAAATTAGAGGGGAAAGAAAGGTTTGTGAGGAGATCAATTTTTTCAAAATGTGACTTATCCCCCTGTCTTTTATTTTGTCACATTTTGGGGCATCTCCACCTTGCTGACCAAGGAGGAGAAGGCATTTACTTACATCAAATAACCTTTCTATATATATCTCCTCATTGACCTTGTCACGAAGGACATCCTGAGAGTGACGCACAAATGTAACATAGGCATCGGCGACGTCCATTCCAGGTTTCTGTGGAGTAAAAATAAAACACAGTTAGAGGAGGCCCATAATAATTTCTCTCCAATTATTTCAACTAATATTTAGTTTATCATTATTAAGCAGGCAGCAGTATAACATAAAGTGACCCTATTGTCAGACCATTGATCTTCCTGTAAGATTTTATGTGCATTTAAAGTATTTTCATGTTAATGTTATTGACCTGTACAATCCTGCCTGTGTAGACATCCATGTGCCCTGAGACTGCTGCTGGATGCCACCATCTTGAAAGTGATGTCAGCAGCCCCAGCACATTCAGCGTTGTCACTCAAGAGAAAGTCTACAGCATTCCTTTTCGCTCCTCCTTTGCAGATATGTACATTTTTATGCAGGAAGTGGAGGGGTAGAGAAGCTGGGCCAGCACAGACAAAAAAAAAAAAAAAGATGCTCCCAGAAGAGGAAAGAACTATGATGTGGTAGGAGGGAGGGAGAACTGTGGCTATGCTAGGGAATCTATTATTCCTGATTGCATGTTCTAGCGATTTCAAATGCACATTGCCAAGTTAATTTAACAAAAATATTTAAGGAAAGAATAAAAATGCAGTTATAGTGTCTCAAGGCCACATGGGAAACATAAATTCCCCAGAGTTGTTGGGGGTCTGCCCTGGGACCTGTCCACAGTCAAGGACAAGTATTTAAATGTACCAGTTTATACAGCCATTTTGTTCACCATGCCTCAATCTGTTATTAGCCATCATTAAATAAGCAAACTTTATTTTATATTATTTTTTATTATTGATATGTAAAACGGGTATATTTATTGGATCTATTTGGGTATATCTTATATATTATATATATTATTGGGTATATCTATTGGATTTATTGATCCCTTTATCAATCTGGGGGAAACAAATATATTGCGTGGAATACACCCTAGGCAAATCTTTATCCATCTGAGCTGATCAACAACTTCGGTACTAGTCTGTAATAAACCTATATTACTAGGCAATTTTCATTTTTAAGTAATGTGATTGATTGTTTGACTGACAATTACTCAGTCATGCAAAACTTACCCAAATCATTTTTTATAACAATTTTGAGACAGATATATATTTTTTTGTATTTAATAATATCTTTTTTTAACTATATAAAAATGCCAGGACAGTACAAAAAACACCTAAATTATCCCTTTTTTGAAGGTACACATGCCTGTCAAAGGGGTCCTGCATAGCCCCGAAACATTGCACTCTTTTGCTGTGATGTGATACTTTTGAATAAAATGCTTGGAAATTGGTTTAAGATACCGATGTTTTGGCAATATACAGTATCTCACAAAAGTGAGTACACCCCTCACATTTTTGTAAATATTTTATTATATCTTTTCATGTGACAACACTGAAGAAATTGCACTTTGCTACGATGAAAGTAGTGAGTGCACAGCTTGTATAACAGTGTAAATTTGCTGTCCCCTCAAAATAACTCAACACACAGTCATTAATGTCTAAACCACTGGCAACACAAGTGAGTACACCTCTAAGTGAAAATGTCCAAATTGGGCCCAAAGTGTCAAAATTCTGTGTGGCCGCCATTATTTTCCAGCACTGCCTTAACCCTCTCGGTCATGCAGTTCACCAGAGCTTTACGGGTTGCCACTGGAGTCCTCTACCACTCCTCCATGACGACATCATGGAGCTAGTAGATGTTAGAGACCTTGCGCTTCTTCACCTTCCATTTGAGGATGCCCCACAGAGGCTCAATAGGGCTTAGGTCTGGAGACATACTTGGCCAGTCCATTACCTTTACCCTCAGCTTCTTTAGCAAGGCGGTCATCTTGGAGGTGTGTTTGGGGTCGTTGTCAAGTTGGAATACTGCCCTGCGGCCCAGTCTCCAAAGGGAGGGGATCATGCTCTGCTTCAGTATGTCATAGTACATGTTGGCATTCATGGTTCCCTCAATGAACTGTAGCTCCCAAGTGCTGGCAGCACTCATGCAGCCCCAGACCATGACACTCCCACCACCATGCTTGACTGTAGGCAAGACACACTTGTCTTTGTACTCCTCACCTGGTTGCTGCCACACACGCTTGACACCATCTGAACCAAATAAGTTTATCTTGGTTTCATCAGACCACAGGACATGGTTCCAGTAATCCATGTCCTTAGTCTGCTTGTCTTCAGAAAACCATTTGCGGGCTTTCTTGTGCATCATCTTTAGAAGAGGCTTCCTTCTGGGATAACAGCCATGCAGACCAATTTGATGCAGTGTGCGGCGCATGGTCTGAGCACTGACAGGCTGACCCCCCACCCCTTCAACCTCTGCAGCAATGCTGGCAGCACTCAAATGTCTATTTCCCAAAGACAACCTCTGGATATGACGCTGAGCATGTGCACTCAACTTCTTTGGTCCACCATGGCGAGGCCTGTTCTGAGTGGAATCTGTCCTGTTAAACCGATGTATGGTCTTGGCCACCATGCTGCAGCTCAGTTTCAGGGTCTTGGCAATCTTCTTATAGCCTAGGCCATCTTCATGTAGAGCAACAATTCTTTTTTTCAGATCCTCAGAGAGTTCTTTGCCATAAGGTGCCATGTTGAACTTCCCGTGACCGGTATGAGAGAGTGAGAGCAATAACACCAAATTTAACACACCTGCTCTCCATTCACACTGAGACCTTGTAACACTAATGAGTTACATGACACTGCGGAGGGAAAATGGCTAATTGGGCCCAATTTTGACATTTTCCCTTAGGGGTGTACTCACTTTTGTTGCCAGTGGTTTAGACATTAATGGCTGTGTGTTGAGTTATTTTGAGGAGACAGCAAATTTACACTGTTATACAAGCTGTAAACTCACTACATTACATTGTAGCAAAGTGTAATTTCTTCAGTGTTATCACATGAAAAAATATAAGAAAATATTTACAAAAATGTGAGGGGTGTACTCACTATTGTTGCTTTTTGGAAAGTAGACACTTAAGGTGATCACATTTTTTGCCCCAATTTTTGGAAATAAAAAACATGTATTGAAGAAGTGTGAAGTGGAATGTGGTAATGGTGCAATAAATACAATAAATGCGCAGGTCATACACAGAAGGTGGAGGGGATGAAGGGGTTAATGTACAGGTTACATAGAGTGGGAGGATTTAGATGAAGGGGTTAATGCACACATGTGCAAGAAAAAGAAGGCGATTGGGGTTAATATACAGGTCACTGCAGAGACAGGATGGCGCGGAGATATGCAGAAGAGGAGGGTGTGAAAGGGTGAAAAGCAATCTCACAACCTTGAGATCTACTGAGCTGAAACTAATAAATGAATAATTAAACTATTCATTAGCTCCTTTTGTTCTCTCCTTCCTCTGTTGTAAGAGGAAAGGGTGGTCTCTCCAGTGTAAACACTATACTGTTTATATTTGTAATCTCTGTGACTGGTCATCACAGTGATCACACGGTAGAGAGCAGCTCAGATCAGCTCCGTGCCTCTATGGATGGCTCAGTTCGCAGTCGTTAATGGGTGCACTGGTCCCAAGTGTGATTTCCACAGTGTCTGTTATAAACGGCACTGCAGAAATAAGCATCCTCCACTTAAAATGTATGACAGTACATACGTGGTTAAGTTCTTTATTTTTTTGCTTGTCTGCTTTTTTGACTGATTGTGTTATCTTTTTATGAAATATTTGATATTGTTTTTAAACTTAACCTTTACATAAACTATGATGCATAAATTCTGTAATAGCTTTCTCTGTGTTACATTTTTGTCTTCTTCTTTATTAACTTATTTTGATTATGTTGCAAATAGTTTTTGTTTTGACTTTTCCTACTCATGCCTAAAATATTAATGGGGTAATAAATACCCCCAAAATGTACACATTCCTGTTCAAGGTAAATTTTAAGATTTTTAGTAAGACCTTTAAGTCATTATTCATAATAAGGCAAAAAGTAAATCCAACTTACTATGCCTGTTTTGGAGTGAGGCTCAACAATATGGGGAAGGAAATATTAGCATATTATTTGTAATGGAACAAGATGGTTTGATCAATACTCCATAGTTTAAACAATAAGATTTTCACTCTGGCTACTTACCATATAAAGTCTGGCAACCACATAGAACAGAGGGATTTGCATTAGTGCCAGTCGACTAATGTTTAATACACCCACTAAAATTTCTTGATTAACATGGTAACTTGGGTAAGCTGTTGTCTATATATGAGTATGTGCTTCTTTTGTACTGGATTCCATCATTTCCTGACTTACTCTAAGTAGGACTTGACTGTTTCATGAACACTGCATTGAAGTGCAACACAGTATTACTATTTATATTGCTTGCTGTTGTGTGACAAAGACAGCAAGTTGCAAAGTCAGCAGCCTTACTTTTTGATTTAAAAACAATTCTGATGTGGGTTAAGACATCAATTGTCGGGTAGGAGATCATATATGCACATATGCATCCTATACTGTATTCATATACAGCAATGGTCTCCAAACTGTGGCCAGATGTGACCCTTTGCTTGCCTTTATCTGGCCCTTAAAGGGTAACTCCACTTTCATGGGAAAAAATAGCAAATAAAAAAAATATAATATGGCATATACAATTGCGATACAAGTCATATTGTAACTGAATGTTACTAAAAATGTCCTTTCCTTTTCAATCTGCAGCACTGTCATTTTCTGTTAAATGCAATGCAATATGGCTACCTGGAGGTGTTCTGTATACAGAATATGTACAGAACCCCCCATCAGAAACATAATTTCCTGATTGTGTGATTGGCTCACTGATTTTCCCAGAAGTCTACACTAAAATACAAATCAGATTTTTGGCATCCCCTGCATCAAAATGTAATTTTCCCACTAGGAAATCACATCTAGAGGGATGCAGACCCTGCAATTTTCCTCATTACAGCCCTGACTGCAGCAGCCGGTTGATAATTATGAAACCACTCCCATTAAAGATAAAGGCAACGAAGTTTGTTAAAATACCTGCATTGTACATAGATAACCCAGAGGGGAATGTTTTTTTTCTCAACAAAATCGGAGTTATGCTTTACTAACAACATCCATTGGGTACTATTCTTCTCATTGAAACCATTGAGGGGGGAACTGATGCTGGGGCATTTTCTACTCCCACTGGCCACAGTCTGGCCCATCTAAAGCCTGACAGTAAACTGTCCCTTTATTTAGAAAGTTTGGAGACCCCCAGATATACAGTATATAATGCATATGTTATATATGATCTACTACCTTTATAATAGGTCTGATATTGTACCTTGATCCAGTGGCGGCCCATGCATTAAGAGCGTACGGGCGCTGCCCCCACATCCCTGCCACCGCCTCTTATCCATGCGCCCGGTCCCTTTCAGGACGCCGGACACATGGATTCCTATGGCGGGGGTGGGAGGGAGTTGTTTTTTTTAAGCACCTGATTAGAGCTTGAGGCCCTAATAGGCTTCAAAAATGGGTGGGCTCGGGGCGCAGAGAGTGCGTCCTGATCCCACCCAATTGTTTGACCATAGCAAATAAATTTTCACTATTTTCACACTGTAGTGCCTCCCCGCCAATCAGGAGGCAGGTCGGTGAGACCTGTTTCCCGATTGGCCAAAGCGCCAGGCGATCCTATTGGATGACTAGGCGCTTTGGCAAGGAAGGGAAAACATGAGGAGTGGACACCTCCGTCCGCCCTATCCACACACCGCCGCCGCCACTGCTATGGAGGTGCGTGCTGTCAGTGCCGCCCACGATATCCACGGCAGGGGGGAGGGGGTAGTACAGTATACTCCTATCTAGTGGCTCTGTATACCCCTATATGGTGGCTCTGTATACCCCTTTGATGGCGCTGTTTACTCTTATCTGGTGGCTCTGTATACCCCTATCTGGGGGCTCTGTATACCCATATTTGGTGGCTCTGTATACCCTAACTGGTGGCTCTGTATACCCCTATCTGGTGGCTCTATATGCCCCTATTTGGTTGCTCTGTATATGCTATCTGGTGGCTTGGTATACCCCTATTTGGTGGCTCTGTATATCCCTATCTGGTGGCTCTGTATACCCCCTATCTGGTGGCTCTGTATACCCCTATTTGGTGGCTCTGTATATCCCTATCTGGTGGCTCTGTATACCCCTATCTGGTGGCTCTGTATACCCCTATCTAGTGGCTCTGTATACCCCTATCTGGTGGCTCTGTATACCCCTATCTGGTGGCTCTTTATTCCCCTATTTGGTGGCTCTGTATACCCCTTTCTGATGACTCTGTATATCCCTATTTGGTGGCTCTGTATACCCATATTTGGTGGCTCTGTATACCCTATCTAGTGGCTCTGTATACCCCTATTTGGTGGCTATGTATACCCCTATCTGGTGGCTCTGTATACCCCCTATCTGTTGGCACTGTATACCCATATTTGGTGGCTCTGTATACTCCTATCTGGTGGCTCTGTATACCCCTATCTGGTGGCTCTGTATACCCCTATCTGGTGGCTCTGTATACCCCTTTCAGATGGCTCTGTATATCCCTATTTGGTGGCTCTGTATAACCCTGTCTGTTGGCTCTGTATACCCCTATTTGGTGGCTCTGTATACACTGTTCTGGAGGCTCTATATACCTTATCTGGTGGCTCTGTATACCCCTATTTGGTGGCTCTGTATACCCCTATCTGGTGGCTCTGTATACCCCCTATCTGGTGGCTCTGTATACCCATATTTGGTGGCTTTGTATACCCCATCTGGTGGCTCTGTATATCCCTATATGGTGGCTCTGTATACCCCTATCTGGTGGCTCTGTATACCCCTATCTGGTGGTTCTGTATACCCCTTTCTGATGGCTCTGTATGTCCCTATTTGGTGGCTCTGTATACCCCTATTTGGTGGCTCTGTATAACCCTGTCTGTTGGCTCTGTATACCCCTGTTTGGTGGCTCTGTATACACCGTTCTGGAGGCTCTGTATACCTTATCTGGTGGCTCTGTATACTCCTATGTGGTGGCTCTGTATACTCATATCTGGTGGCTCTGTATACTCCTATCTGGCGGCTCTGTATACCCTATTTGATGGCTCTGTATACTCCTATCTGGTGGCTCTGTATACCCCTATCTGGGGGCTCTGTATACCCATATTTGGTGGCTCTGTATACCCTAACTGGTGGCTCTGTATACCCCTATCTGGTGGCTCTATATACCCCTATTTGGTTGCTCTGTATATGCTATCTGGTGGCTCGGTGTACCCCTATTTGGTGGCTCTGTATATCCCTATCTGGTGGCTCTGTATACTCCTATCTAGTGGCTCTGTATACTCATATCTGGTGGCTCTGTATACTCCTATCTGGCGGCTCTGTATACCCTATTTGATGGCTCTGTATACTCCTATCTGGTAGCTCTGTATGCTCCTATATGGTGGCTCTGTATACCCCTATCTGGTGGCTCTATATACCCCTATTTGGTTCTGTATACTCTATCTGGTGGCTCTGTATACCCCTATTTGGTGGCTCTGTATACCCCTATCTGGTGGCTCTGTATACCCTATATGGTGGCTCTGTATACCCCTATCTAGTGGCTCTGTATACCGCTATATGGTGGCTCTGTATACCCCCTATACGGTGGTTCTGTATACTCCTATCTGGTGGTTCTGTATACCCCTATATGGTGGCTCTGTATACTCCCTATATGGTGGCTCTGTATACTCCTATCTGGTGGCTCTGTATACCCCTATCTGGTGGCTTTGTATACCC
>BLSH010153513.1:191123-202294 GCA_018402905.1 Glandirana rugosa
TCCTCATTTGTCTCGGTGGTATATCCCCCATATGTCTCGGTGGTATATCCCCATATGTGGTGGCTCTGTATACCCCCTATCTGGTGGCTCTGTATACCCATATTTGGTGGCTTTGTATACCCCTATATGGTGGCTCTGTATATCCCCTATATGGTGGCTCTGTATACTCATATCTGGTGGCTCTGTATACCCCTATATGGTGGCTCTGTATACCCCCTATATGGTGGCTCTGTTTACTCCTATCTGGTGGCTCTGTATACCCCTATCTGGTGGCTCTGTATACTCCTATCTGGTGGCTCTGTATACCCCTATATGGTGGCTCTGTATACCCCCTATATGGTGGCTCTGTTTACTCCTATCTGGTGGCTCTGTATACCCCTATCTGGTGGCTCTGTATACCCCTATCTGGTGATGCTGTATACCCTCTCTGTGATGCTGCATACCCTATCTGGTTATGCTATATACCCTATCTGTGATGCTGTATACCCTATCTGTGATGCTGAATACCCTACCTGGTGATGCTGGGCTGTAAACTCCTGACACAATGGGTGGAATCTAGAAGGGATGGGGCTCATGAGAAGTGGGAGGAGTCAAAAAGGAAGGGCGGGGCTAGCGCCCCCCATCCTAAAATTTCACCAGCCGCCACTGCCTTGATCTTTGGTACAATTCTATGCATATATTGTTCGAACAACTAAAGTGGTTGTACATTACTACATGGTGAAATCTGGTTATTGTAGGACTGTAATTATAGAGGCTGCTATTTATATCCACTCACTGTAACTGGGTATTGATTTATATCATGAGATTATTGTCAGTTCCTGATACATTAAAGGTATTGATTTATATCAAGAGATTATTGTCAGTCCCTGAATTTAAATGCCTTCATTAGCAATAAAAAACACAATGTGTAAGCTCTGATGGAACTAAAGTAGATGCAATGGTTGCTTGATCTTCGGCCTGTGAGGTTTTAGATAACTCATAAGACGTTATTGAAAAACATTTTAGAAGATAGAACACAATCTCTAAACACTGCCTAGGGGAGTGATTTGGCTGATAAGCCTAGCAATGTTTGCTTATGCTTTCAGGTCTAGAACCCCAACATCCTTCTTGAGGCACATCTAGGATGGAAACCCATGCAGTGACGATATTGCCTATATTACATGAAAGTTAAAAAACAATATTCTTAACCTTTTGTTACCCATGTAACATATACTGTATGCAATGTGGCAGCAAAAGCGGTAAGCCCACATGCCGGACATATGCATCCATGGATGGCAAAAGTTTGACTCCCAGGACAGTGACTGGTCTGTCAAAGACAGCTCTTGGTCTCTAGTCATGATCAGGAGCTGGCGGGATGGGCTCCCAATCATGTGACCTTTGTGACAAGAAAAATAAAGTAGTGATATGATCGGGAAGTTTATACCACCCCCGGGGGCATAAAGTCACATTTAAGGGGATGCCGGGGCTGGACAGGAAGGGGTTAAACTATCAAATACAAAAAAAAAAATAGACATGAAATTCATTCTTAAAGGCTTTTTTTCCACTACATTAGAAACAATACTACAATGTGCTAACTGTTTTTTTCAAAGATTCTGCATTTGAACTATGGTATAAGGACCGTTGAATGTGTATATTTTTTCTTTTTATGTACTACCATACAGTGGTTGAAAATTCCATAAACTGCAACCTTTACAACTCATTATTGAGATAGGATGTCTGTAAGATTCCATGCTTTCTAGTGTGGAGCATTTTGTCAGGTAGGAAACTGGGTATGGGTATATGGTGGAAGGAGAGGAGACTGGGGTAAATATTCACTTCAATTATCCAAACATATAAAAAGCATCTGAACATGATTTGGCATTTCAAGTGAACAGGACTTTACTTTTGACATGACTGTAATGTTGAAGTGAATATTTATACAATTTTTGAGTGAAGATTCTCAACTGCCTTAGTAAATCGGCCTCATCATCTCCAAATATATCACTCTCTAAATGTCTACATGTGAAATAAACAGTACAGAACAATGTGTTCACTGTAGGAGTTTCTTTTTTGCACCAAAGCACAGGCCTCTCATGCTATTTTGATAGCACCAAGCTACAGACTGCAAATTGCTCATCGTATATGTCATGAACAACAGCTAACAACTCAGAGTCCGTGAAGAAAAAAACTCTAGTTAACAAGGCTGCTTTTCAATAGAAACTCATTAAATTTCCTGACATTACTCATTATATAAACTGCGGTAAATACCTTTTCATCCCTGAGATAAAGTATGTTTGCAAACAAATAATAGATCTCTTCATAACTGTTTTTTTACCTTTGATCTCAAGCCATCAATATTTCTGTAATATGAGTTTGTCAGACCCTGTAAATTGAAGTTAGTTAACACTCTAATGTAATTTCCAGGGTGAAAATTAAGAGCGTTTGGGGAGCAATAGGACTGTAATTTAACTTTTTTTTTTACACAAAGCAAACAATTATCAGGCGAAAGGGGGCAATGTGTGGCCCCTGTGAATGTGGCAACATCTCCTAAAACTTGCTGAAGCCTTGACAAGGCATTAATTTAAATCAAAAATACAAAAAAAAAATTCTATTATTATAGAAGTTGTCCTATGTTTTTTTTTTTATTTGCATCTAGTGTACTCTATTAATATAGGAAACCATGTAATAATTTATGTAATATTTGTAAAAATTTGTAAAAATTTAAAGAGAAATTTGATATATATATATAATATATATATATATCATATATTTATTTAGTGCTCATTGCAATATTAGAAAAAAACCTCACTGATTGTTTACTGCTAACAAATCTAAGAACTTCAAAATAAAGCCATAACGGCTGCATTTTAATAGGCCAGAATGTCTCACGGCAGCAGAGACACCACAGTTTGTAAATAAAGCTTTGTGTGTCTTTAGAGTTATTGTCTATAATAGTTTCCACCTCAGTTCCCCAGTATTATCCAACTGTTATGTTATACACCTACCAGTGAATTTTTTTTTTTCAAGTTAAAAGGCAGCTTCATGCCAGTAATTATTTTGGAACAAACAAGGGTAATTGACAGTTCCCTTTAATAGATAGTCTTTCCCCTTTTTATGTCAGGTTCTCAGAATTTCTAAGATTTCAAAAACCAAGTTCTGCAAAACAATAGACCGGTAAATTACAGTGTTTTATATCAGCTTTGCTAATTAAGGAAAATAACTTCGAAACTCAATCTAGGTGACTGTGATTCAGTCTGTCATATATCCTATTCTATTAACTCATTGATACCCACAAGATCTAAGCTTTGTGGTTCAACTGTAGAGTGGCAGTTCTGTTAACCAGCAAAAACAAAACAAAAAAAAGTAGAATCTTTAAACATAATAATGATTGAACTGCTGGTTGCTGCAAAATGTAAAATCAATTATGGAACAAATTTAAAAAAATATTTTTGGGTGTATGGAGAATACACAGTTTATGCAGCAATGCACAACTCTGTAAACACAGTTCGACTGTAGTAGCATGTCATTGGGTTTAGCATTGCATTGCATTTATATAATTAAAATTCATGTGCTTTTCTGATCATTTGTTGGGTCTTTGTTGTAATTTATGTATTTGTAAAAACGACTGAGCATATAACCTGTAAAACAGTTTAACATTCTTCATAAATGTATTCGTTAACAGTTAATTCCTAAGACAGTGGTATAAAAAAAAAAAACAAGCTGAAGTTTAAATTATACAAAATATACATAACTCACCATGCATCTAAAATGATTCTATCATACACAGCAATGTTAAAATTTAGCTGTGATACTATATTTGAATAAGTAACCATTATAAACTCCAAGTTATATTAGTTGCCAATTGACATTAAAGTAATGCTTAAATACTAAAATTTTGCTTCTGAGTTTGTGAAACATTACTGTGCTTTACTTAGTTTTTAAATAAATGCTTAAAAATGTTTAATAGTTAAACATGTATGGCATGCATTCACGTAATCAATATTAATTATGTACATTAAATAGAACTTTTTCTCCTATTCACTCCTGCACATTGAGGTTACATGCTTCATTATCAGCTACAATACAATAATTACTGAGCATCGCTGCACTTACAAATAGGTCTGCTGATAAAACCAGCTAACATGTTTAAATAACCCAATATCTATAGCCATACATATGCTTTATGCACGTGCAAATGCTGTGGCAATTGTATTGTCCAAAAGAGTATTTTTTTTAAGGTTTTGCGAAATAATTGTCATACTCTAACACGCTCTAGATAGGAAGATTTAGCAGGATCTTTAGACAAGTGCCTAATTGTTCAAGCTAGAAGTCATTGCAGGAGTACAGCAGTTTAAATAATGAATTTTCTTTAAGTATTGTACTTTTCTGAAAGCTAACCATGAAATTTAAATCTTACAGTCAATATTCATGTGCTTAACCTCAATTTAAATGCAAATTTCTCACCAAGTTTAAGTGTCTTATTTATAAACTGTGAGAGCCTATTTCATTAATAAGCCATGTAGCACTCATAATACTGTTGTAAGCATTTACTTCTGCCGAAACGGATCTAATGTCATTTTTTTGTAAAATAATTTTTTTCAATTATTTAATTCATACACCTAACTGCACTGTTCTCCTATAACAAAGATCTCTTAAAATGTTGCATAAAGACTAAACGTGTTGCAGATTTTTTTCACAGTTATCCAATATGTATTCTAAGAACAGCAGTGAAAAAACATACTAGAAAAATATATAGCTGATGTACTAAAATACTGAATTCCACAGCATGTAATGCATAACTTGAAGTGAAAAAGGAAAATTAAAAGTGAAACAAATCGAAGGCCCTCCATGGCAGAAACGATCATTACATGTAAAATATTAACATTAAATTATACTTACTGGAACATCCACATACTTGGAAGCTGCTTTGACCTTAAAGGAATTAAAAACATTTAAGTTTGTTTTTTAAAATCCATCTTTAAAATAAGAGAAAGAGATGCACTAACAATGCATTATGAATGTACACCTATTGCAACAAAAAGTTACAAAGATAACTAGAAAAAAATAAATGCATAACCATAAAAGTCTGCCTTTCATTTTAATTTTGATTCAATTTTAATTCAATTTAATTTTTTGCCTCTAATAGTGAGACCTTCTCAAGTGATGGCTGAATATATGACTGCCAATGAGTTGCTTCCTACTGATGGAGCTAAAAAAACAAATTAGCTATTGTTTCAGCAAAACATATGAGAGAAACTGTATTTTGTTACACACCATTATCAAAGAATAAATGCTCTACGTGGACAATGCCTATATTTTCTACGACTGAAAATATACCATGTACACAGTTGTACAAAGACATTTTTGATCACACTTGCTGTACATTGCATCTTAGACAAAAGACATTGGAGTCATTACTTTGTAGATTTAAATTTATTTTCAACTTACTTTGGTAAATGTGTTTAAAAGCTTTAAATGAAAACCTAGGAAGCACAATATTACTATCCTATGTGCAGTATAGCAACAGAAAAACACATTGACTGAATTCACTTACAGTAAACGATAAAAATGAAGAAAATAAGGTTCCTTCATCATATCTGGAGAGTTTGGACAGTACTCCTTCTAAAATAGTCACAAACTAATAGGGACAAAAACAAACATGTGTTATCTTGATTACAATTACAGCCATCGTTTCCAACAACTTGTTAAGCAACATTATAGTTAAATGATCAGCAAAACTGTTTGCAGCACTAGAATCCTTGGTTTCCTAGCCACAAATGCCAAAAACGGCATGGATTTTGTTTTTACCACCTGTATGTATGGATTTACTTTAAGTACTCTGGTTATTTTCACAATCCAAGAACATGCTGGTGGCTTAATTGGCCCTAGTATGTTATATAAAGTTTTATGTGTTTGGTGAAGGGGTCCCAGCATACACTTAAATATCCTTAGTGTTCCTCACATCAGCAGATAATTCTACATTATTGAATATTTACCAACACTGATGCTTTACTGTGTGTCGAGACAGACAGATAGAATTCAGCATTACATGAAAAGGAGGCCCAAATATAATTAAATTGTGTATTTGTAATGTAATTTGGTTTGGTGTATCGGTCATCTAACATTCATAAGAATTCTTGATGGCTTTTAGAATATTGTAAAGTGGTACAGAAGGATAAAGCCATAATCTAAGATATAACCATTGTTGGGTAAATCATGAGAATCACTAGTAAAGGTTGCAAACTTTTAATTAAAATGAGTATAAGTAAATTCCTCCTTATAGGAAACAAAGGGGCACAAGTGCAGACACTGCTAACGGTAGTATGACCCTCAATAGTTACAGAGACTGAATCATAACACAACTTATAATGCCTGGAATTTCTGCATTGATAATCTGAAATATAATGGCTTTGCAGATTTTCATTCAAAATCTTGGGAAATCACTCTCCCCCGAAAATCCAAACCCTGCTGCAAGTTACTGATTTCCTAGTGGGCTGTACCAATAAAAAGAAGCTTACCTCTGTACCTTAAACAGAGTACAGTGGGGTATAGTAAACATTTTCTTAATTTTCGTATTATGTATCGTATTTCCTCCACACATGATAAAACACAAGATAAAACAGATACATAATCAAACAATTCCATCATTGTCACATAATACAAAAATGAAACTCCCTGTATAGGTATCTTAAGACAAAGACAGATATTTCACTTTTGTGGCATAACAATAACATTTTTGATTCAGATTAGATATTGTGGCTGATTTACTAAAGGAGTTGAGAATCTTCAATCAATAAATTTAGTAAATATTTACTTACAGTTATCCAATCATGTAACAAGCAAATTCATGTTTAGTTATTTCATCTGCCCATGATTGGATATTCAAAGTGAACAGAAATTAGCTTATCACATGACTGGATAATTGAAGTGAATATTCACTCGAGATTCCCAACTCTTTTAGTAAATCTGCCTTACTATTTTTGTCTTTGGTAGTACACCTGTTGAAATATGTATTTATAACATTTTACATCAGCCCACTTATATGCAATTAAATATATTTTTTTCTCAAAAACAAATATTGTTTTTTCTTTTCTAATGCAATAGAAAGTACATAGAATTATTCAGTGGCTCATACATAAATATTTAACACAGTTTGTAGTACCTGAGATAAAACTTACCTTTGCAACTAAAAGTGTTATCATTTCTTTAACTGTTTCTTCAATTAGCTCATCAATTTTTGAATGATACTGGTGCTAAAAAGGGAGACAGTAAAAAGGCAAAATATTAAGACACTGAATAAACAATGACACCGGAATAATCAGTCTTTTTTGGGTCTACAAAATTCCTATCTTACTTTTTAATTTTAAAACTATCAGCTGTGAAAATAAACTGTTAATTAACCAGACTATCCTTTTTGTACATATCATACATAGTAACATTGAATAATAACTAATTCAAAAGGAAAAAAAAGGAAAAACATGTTATGAATTTTTACAAGTCAAGTTTTTCTGCATTAACATTTTTCCTTTACACTGTGCACTTAAAAAAGATACAATATTTAAAGGAAGGGGTAATTAAAATATATCTGAACATTCATTTTCACTTGTTTGCATTAATGTCTGTTTAAAATGCTAATTAAGTCAAAACAAAGCGGATGTTGACAGAAGGGATGAAAAAACTAAAATAAATGCTAATTATACATTAGGGAGTGAAGGGGTGACAATTCAGTTGAAAATGTTAGACACACTTACCCACTGTTTAGCAAACTTTCGGATGGATGGGAACAGAAATAATGAGAAAGGTGCAGGAGACATGAAACAGAAATCAATGAAGGTAAAACAAAAATGAGTGAAGAAATGAAAACATAACAGGAGGGAAATAAAAAGAACTGCAGATTTGGATGAGGACATTTTTGAGACCATAAATCCAGAGAGGGTTTTTTTTTTCATCTGGCCCTCAAAAATGTGTTGGCTTCAGACATGCTATCTGGATCAGGGGAATCTATTTTTTTAAAAACTTCCTTAAAGCTAATTGGGCATTTCAAAATGTCATACGTTTCTATTAGGTGGTATAAAAATTTCAGTTTTATTTTCTTTCTCATAATCCTATGGCCTGCCTATCACAGGCAAGGAAATATCTTGTACACTTGTGCGTAAAAGTACAAGGCAACAGAAATGTCTAGAAAACTTTTGGTCAGGTTTGTACCACGGAGACAAAAAGGGGTTGGTTTACTAAAGGCAAATAGGCCATTTACTTTGTAGGGGAATTTCCCCTCAGCTTAGTGAATGTGCTGAAAATTCACTTTGAAAAGGATATCCAAAAATATGCAAAGCATTTTTGCTTGCACATGATTGGATGATGGAAGTCAGCAGAGGTTCACACCTCATCACTAAGCTAGGGGAAAATTAATTTGCAAAGTAATGAAATTCCCTTGCAAAGTGAACAGCCTATTTGCGTTTAGTAAACCAACCACAAAATATCTGTTTGCATTGTGTGCAGCTTACATTAGCAGAATGTCATAATAAACAATAGTATCAATGTCAAAAAGTTGGTCTGTTGTTTTCAGTTGCTTTTAAAATGTATATAAAGCAAAAATTTTTATTTTTTATTTTGGATAGAGTAGTGGTTGGAATCCATGTCAACTTTTTGTCATCTGTGCTCCACTGGGGAGATTGCCTTTAAAGAGGAACTTCAGTTAAAAAAATATAAACATCAGCAGCTACAAATAGTGTAGCTGTTGACTTTTAATAAAAAGACACTTATCAGCCCAAGAACCCAGCACTGTTCTCACCCAGGTCAGATCTTCTCCAGTCTGCGGGTCCCCAGCACCACCATGTTGACTGTGGGAAGCCAGCTGAGATTCTCTTTGGCTTTATAGCCAACTCCCCACCGTACATATGGGAGCCATGCTGCACTCTGTGAATTGTTCCACAGGCTCCTGAAACCTGTGACATGTCCCAGGAGGTTGCGGGCAGTGAGGGGACGGGAGCGAACTTCCCCTTGGATCACCTAGGCGATCCAAGAGGACTTGGGAGCAGGTACCTGCCATAACTAGGTACCCGCTCTCAGAAAAAAAAAAGTTACCATTAATGGCAGAGGAGGAAGAGCGGAACGTTCTCTAGTAAGTGAAGTGCTGTTTTAATTTCTTGTCTTACAAACACAACAGGAAGTGAGGGAAATAATTTCTTAGACAGTTGTCGGCAGAACACCAGAGCAGAACATGTCCCCTTTGGAAGATTTTACCTATATATCTGTCCTGCTGACATCTTAGAATTGTGGGTTTGGCCTCATGTACAACCCTAGTGGCAACTATGACGGAGAAAGTGAATCTTTCATGGAAAGGCAGTTATAGGCCCTGGGAAGGGTTCTAAGCCTTCCTCACTCTATCTAAAATGAAAAAATAGGTTTAAATACAATTTAAGTTTCTAAGAATTTAAGTTCCAGCTACATTTGTAGCACAATGCTGCATATTAATTGTATGATATACTGTAGAGCTGCAATTGATCCCAAGTGATAATGGATAAATGTATATTATAATCAAAGCTGATAGCGGGATATAAAGCTGTGAATTAAACTTATCATAGCTGAAACACAAATATCTGCTGCTGTAAGATTCAACTCCTGGCAATATGAATCTATTCCTTAAAGTGGTTGTCAACTCTGGACAACCACTTTAAACTACAGGTAAGCCTATAATAAGGCTTACCTGTAGGTCCCACTGAAATATCTCCTAAACTTGCACAGTTTAGGCGATATTTCCTGTATCTGCATGTGCCAACGTCAACGGCACATGCGCACTGAAGAAACGGCCATATTGAATTAGTTGACCCCATAGACATCTAAAGGAATGCTCTGCCAAATAAAGTAGGAGCAAATGCCACTGAAACAACCTGGGGGTGAAATCTTACAGTATGAGATCTCTGGATGGCAACTGCAAAGATAAGAGTATTTCACAGATTTATACTTATAGATCCAGACATTTATTAAAAAAAAAAAACGTAAAATGCCACTGTGATTTGGGCATACCCATCTACAATAACAAGCAAAATTTAAATTTTTGTCTATTTTGGTGGAAAAGATGAAACATTTGGACTAAAACTGCCTGAATGGTGTGTATTAGGCCTCCTTAACAATATGTAAAAATAGTGAGGTGTCGCACTTTGCCACCTATTAGTGATCTATTTATCCTACATACATAAAGGCCCATGGGCCTCCTTCATTAAGAAAAGTCAATAATTTGCCTTGCATGAGAAAAGTGACAGTGTTTCTTTAATTGTTTGACCATCATTGAAAATGTTAAAATATGACTAAATGCATATGGTTAGCTACATAAATATATCTGAGTTTGCCTTTTACACTATTGGTATCACTGATATCTTCTAATGTTTTGCGAAGCGACAGGCTCACAATTAATTCAACACACAAATGCTTCTTAATGAATAGATAGGTGCTAAAATGTAAAGCTCATCCAGCTTATTCTGTATCACTTTGAGTCTGTGGGGGAGTCCAGGAAACATTGTAATGCTCTAGGAAATATATATTTTATGTATGCATTTCCTCCTAATGCATGTGAGTAAGGGGAATGTTAATGCAACATTCCTTTAAGAAAGTAGCAAGCAATGCTAGGATTTTTTTTTTTTTTTTTTTTTGCTTGAAGGTTGACACACACACACAAATGTGGTTTTCTTATAACATTTATGTCTTGGTCTGCTAACAACTTTGGGCCAAAACCTGATTTCCACAGGCCGGACATGTAACACATTTGCCAGATGGCAACTCAAGCATTTTATTGACTCATACTTCATTAACTACTGCAATAGAGAGATTGCAAGAGAAATGAAACAACTGAATACATATTCATATAATAGATAGATATAAAACAAAAGAATTCTGTATGGTAAGCAAGTGGCTGACCGACACAAGGCATTAATTAACTAGTAATGCATAATTCTCACTTCCTATGATATGTACATATGAAAAGTTTATTTTTATTTTCCATCAAACAACCTGTCATGGATAATTGTGGTGTAAAAAATGGCAATAATATATTCATGAAAAACACAATAATTAGGAAATTCAGATTTGAAATAATTATAATAATGCAAACAACAGGTGGTATTACAGTGTGTTTGTTACTGGCTGCTTGGACGCCATATGAACCAAGGCAAAAAGAGACGTTTAGAGGAAGTTTA
>BLSH010153513.1:220642-242899 GCA_018402905.1 Glandirana rugosa
TCACCGTCAGTACACATGTCAAGATACAGGAATATGTGACACACATATTCCAGGAGGCACATCTTACACAGTACACATCATTCACCTAAGCGAATGACGTGTTTTAGAGGCAGGACCAAATTATTTTTCTGAAAAAAAAGGGAAAACAATAATTTAAAAAAAGATGATATTCAGGAAGTGGAGTGGAGGAGGAGTAGAACATTACATTTGAGGGTGAATATCTGCTTTAAGTCAAAAAAAGTCTCTTCTATTGACCTCAACCTCCTCCAAAGCTCCAAATTCCTTTTTTTTGCTGCTGGGATCTAACTTCCTATGGTGGCCACGTTCATTCTCCATGGTCCCATTGTATGTAAGAAGGTAGCCATCCTCTCTTGCTCACTTCCAACATGGATGAAAGACTAGAGACTATGGGATTTGTAGTGCACATAGAACTGTACACATGACTGCCACTACTGAAGACTGCTTGTAACAAAAACTCTCCATGTATCCACACATCTGAACAATCCCTTTAATCGGGGAAGTGTGGAACCTCGGCCTGGGCTCCAACCAGGCCACGCCCACAATTTGTTTCACTCTGCCCCCTTGGAGCTTAATCATGGGGATAACATACACTGCTCGTTCTCAACACTTGGAAGTGAGAAGGAAAAAGAGAAGATTTCCAATGGTTGTTTGTAAGTATAGGAGCTCAAGGAGGAAGTTTCAAGGAGGCAAAAAATAAAAAACACAGTAAGAGACAATTTCAAGAAAAACAGATTACAGGGCCATTAAGTAATGGATGTGTATGGAGTATTTTTGGAGAATAAAAATATTAAGACCAGAAAATACAGCGCTTGCAGGTAATACAGTGCTGAATAGTGCAATAATATAAATTATAAACAACTGTGTAACAAATATTTAGCAATAAATAAAGTCAATACAACATATTTTATAGTGACAAAAAAGTGCTTGGTGCTTCAAAGTGCTTGTTTTATCTTCCAAAAGTGCCAGATAGTGCCAGGTGCTCCAAACAATGAAAAAATGTGTGGGGTGGATACCCCTAAAGTAGCCCTACTCACCACAGGACCATGACTAACCAACTTTTCAGTCTGGAGGTCAGATCAGGCTTGTTAGTCAAATTCCTTCCCGGGTGACTAGCCCAAATTACGAACGCTCAAACGGGGACCACAATTCCTGGGATCACTCCAAAATTAGACATAGAGAAGAGAGGGGGACCACATAGTGAAGTACTGTATGTACTATTTTATTTGCGCAAGTCAATCAAATTACTTACAAAATCCTAGATCAATAAAAGTCTGTGTTACATAACGCGACCGCCAAACTGCGTGCGTTCCAACAAAGAACCGGAAGTGACGTCTTCGGAAACCAACGGCCGGAAATTACGTCAACGCGTTTCACCTGTCATCGGTCGTCATCAATGGACCGGCGAAACGCGTTGACGTAATTTCCGGCCGTTGGTTTCCGAAGACATCACTTCCGGTTCTTTGTTGGAACGCACGCACTTTGGCGGTCGCGTTATGTAACACAGGCTTTTATTGATCTATTGACTTGCGCAAATAAAATAGTACATACAGTACTTCACTATGTGGTCCCCCTCTCTTCTCTATGTCTAATTTTGGAGCGATCCCAGGAATTGTGGTCCCTGTTTGAGCGTTCGTAATTTGGGCTAGTCACCCGGGAAGGAATTTGACTAACAAGCCTGACCTGACCTCCAGACTGAAAAGTTGGTTAGTCATGGTCCTGTGGTGAGTAGGGCTACTTTAGGGGTATCCACCCCACACATTATTTCATTGTTTGGAGCACCTGGCACTATCTGGCACTTTTGGAAGATAAAACAAGCACTTTGAAGCACCAAGCACTTTTTTGTCACTATAAAATATGTTGCATTGACTTTATTTATTGCTAAATATTTGTTACACAATTGTTTATAATTTATATTATTGCACTATTCAGCACTGTATTACCTGCAAGTGCTGTATTTTCTGGTCTAATCATTGAAGTGATTATTTCACTTTAAGTTACAGCAACTGTGGGTTACTAGTTTCGGTTTATATTTTTTTGTCCACAAGCGCAAATATTTTTTCACAACATCAGAATAAAAATATTGTTTAGTGTCACTTTAATTTAAACTAAGAATGCAATGCAAATGCACGCTTTGTTCTTTCGTTTATATTCAAGGCTATTTACTGTCTTTTATTTTAAGTAATTTAATTTTATATAAGGTCATTTAATGTCTCAATGGGTCAGAACATCAGATTTATTCAAAGTTGCTTCAAAACATAGTTCAGTGTGAGACAGTAACTTATGCACTGATAATTTCCATGTGTTTCATGTGTCTATCAACTCAGCTTTTCTTTAAAAATACCATACCACAGCAACTGTCACTTTCCATAGCACTTATGCTACATTACCTCAGAGCTGCTTCTCATAACACATTCATTAGGCTAATTCCCTGTTAATTTGAGTGACAATTTCTTGCAGTACCCTTTGTAGACTGCTGAGATAGAATGGACATATGGGCAACATTGTATTCAAATATTTGTCAAACTATTTGGTAGTTTTTATATTGTGTTGTCCAGTTAAAGAATATCTAAACTCAAGAAGAAAAATTAAACATATTAAAGCTTACCAGTCCAAAGATGGGGTGACTGCATTTTTTAGGCTAAGTACATCTTTTTCAAGTACAGAAAATACCTGCTGATCTTGCCAGAATTTCTGTCCTTGTAACTTCTGTGCACTGAATTGATATCTCAATAATAAAGGACAGAGAAGGTATCTTTAAGTGCAATATGCCAGCAATTTATTTTTGCACACAAAGTTAAAAACACTTACAGGAAGGTGATTAAAATAGGCTCATCAAATTGATATATTCCTGACGGGGCTCCTGATGCTATCATTCCACTTACCAGCGCCGTCCAGCAGCTCAAGGGTGGATGGATTAGCCAGGTAAGGTGGGCAATGCTCTTCTGGGGGGCCGCCGTGAGAAACATGGACCAAAAGTATGTCAGGAAGGGGGTGGTCATGTGTTTCGGAGCATACACATTATGCTTCTTCTTCAAACCTAACTGTAAGGACCCAGATGCAGAAGCAACCCATCTTTCCTTTACTATCTCAATAATATACTATTTCCCAGCTACTATCTTCTTTGAATCACTCTTATGTGATAGAGATGAGGAGAGGAGCAGGTGTATGTTGTCCAAATGAAAAGAGCAGCGAGGGCAAAAATGAGGAATTTAGACTACATATACCTCCACCTCTCCTCATCTGCATCACAGAGGAGTAGTTCAAGGAAGGTAGTGCCTGGAAATGTTTACAACATTGAGATATTCATTCAGGGCGCATGAACTTACAAGCACAGGCATTTTGTTTAAATGTATTTTTTTTTGTACTTGCAAAACAATTCCTTAGCCTAAAAAATGCAGTCACCAATGCTGGTGAGCTAAAATATATATTTGTTTTGTTTCATGGTTTAACTACATTTAGTAGGCATTTGCTAAGGGGTATTTTAACAAGGTGGTTGGTCCTTCTAGAGGAAAAAAGAACAATGCCAAAAACTAGGCAACCATATACAACTCTAAACTAAAATATATCATGCAATGGGCTTGATTTACTAAACAACATACACTAAAGCTGGGTACATATGGGCCCAATGTCAGCAGACAGTGGCTGGTTAAAAAAACAAATGGCCGACATTAGGACCATGTGTACGTCGGTCTATCCGACAGAAGCCATCCAAACGGCATGCTGGAAAACAAGCATCCAACCGTCTCCCGATCAGCACTCTCAGTGAATGGCTGAGAGCACTGATCGGGGTGTTCTGGTGGGAGGGGCGCCCCCCTGTCAGAACACAGCAGCTCAGCGGGGGAGATCACTGAACTAGCCTTGCATGGTTAGTACAGTGGCTCCGACAGGAGCTGACAGTTTTTTTAGTTCAACTCATGGGGTGTACCCAGCTTATTGCTAGTACCTACACACGCAGCATACATGTATACTGTATACAGTATAATTTACTAACAAGAGCAGTTTGTTATGGAATGTGCACTACCGTATCTGAATATTTGCGGGCTATGTCATGGCATGCCTAAAATAATGCTTTTTTTTACTGTTTTGGGTGACTATATAGTTGTGGTCTGCCAGATGCGGCCCTTTGCTTGCTTTTATCCGGCCCTTGGGAAGTTACTCCCCCTACTGTTAGCAACATTCTATTCTATTCCTACCACTGATATCAACAATAAGCCGATGTTCCTCCCACTAATGCCAATGATGTAGCACTATTCCTCCCAATGACACCAATGATGTAGCACTATTCCTCCCAATGACACCAATGATGGGGCACTATTCCTCCCACTAATAGCAATGATAGGACACTATTCCTTCCTCTAACACCAAAGATGGGGCTCTATTCCTTCCCCTAATACCAAAGATGGGGCACTATTCCTTCCCCTAATACCAAAGATGGGGCACTATTCCTTCCCCTAATACCAAAGATGGGGCCCTATTCCTTCCCCTAATACCAAAGATGGGGCACTGTTCCTTCCCCTAATAACAATGATGGAGCACTATTTCCTTCCCCTAATACCAAAGATGGGGCACTGTTTACTCCCTTTGACACCAGGACATTTTCTACTTCCACTGGCCATAGTTCAGTCTCCCTAAAGTGTGAAGGACAGTAAACTAGCCCTTTATTTAGAAAGTTTGAAGACCCCTGCTATATAGGAATAAAACTGCATCAACTGCACATAGCTATCATTAGGCTGGGTTCACACCTATGCAAATTGGATGCAGGTTTCCCCACATCCAATTCGCATAGCAGGAGATTGTGACTGGCTCTCTATGGAGCCGGTTCACACATCTCTACAGCAGGTATAGTGTGGTTTGCACAAAGACGCTTTGCGTCTTTTGGACCATTTCAAGTCCGAATTCAGCCCAAAATTCAGGCTGAAATCAGACCCGATACTGTGAAACAGTACATACTGGACCCCTGCTGGGAGCCACTGCAGATTCCAGTGTGAACCCAGTCTCAAAGAAGACTGTACAGTATTTCAATGAAGCATGTGCTGAGAACTGTACATGCAAGTATTCTTGTAAATGCACAAATTGCAAGCACTAACCGGTGTACAAAATTCCATACGATTGTGGTTAGAATAGAGGTTCTAATGATTAATACCTGTAAATGTTGTGACTTTTTCCCTAAAACAGAATAGCGCACAGGGTTTTTGACATGCAGTGTAGCTTGATGCATGTGCATTGCTTAGTTTGAGTCAGTCACGTTTTAAAAATATTTTATTTATTAGAAAAATGTTGACATGCATTTTATAGTTTACCAAACTAGGACTGCACTGTACATATTGAACATCAATGTACAATCTGCTAACTAGGATAACGGATTGCGATCACTATGTGCATGAATGCAAGCCCATGAAGTAAGCATATTGTAATGATTTCTCCCTGCTCTGATTCATTTGTTTCAGTAAATCGGACCCAATGTCTTTTGAAGAGAGCTAGTAGATCCTGATTCAATTTTTACATAGATATCTGTAAATGTCAGAAGTAGCTCTCTTAAAATAAGGGAGCTCATGTATGATATTAATCAATCTTATTTTTTTTAAATATGTTTGTCGAATTTACATTAAAGTAGTACACAAGAAAAATAGTAGTGGCCTCTCTCATCTCAGCAGTACACAACAATAGGGATATTACAAGCTCCATGATGGTTACAGCAGATCACATGCCAAGTCAATAAGATATACAGGAGTTGATTTACTAAAGCTTGAAAGTGCAAAATTTGGTGCAGCTCCGCACAGAAACCTTCAGCTTCAAGGTTTTATTGTCAAAGCTTGACTGAACAAGCTGAGGTTAGAAGCTGATTGGCTAGCATGCACAGCTGCACTGGTTTTTCCACTCTTAAGTTTTGGTAAATCAACCCCACAGTATGATCAATATAAAATATTTTAAAATCCTGGATCTAGAGGGTAAGGGACCTGGAAACTTACAAGTTCCAGATCTTATCAAACATTTGCAGTTTCTAACTACATTCAAAAGTAAGTTCATATAGTGTAAGACTACCATTAATCAATTTCAACCAGGTGTCAGTTGTCAGAGGAAAGGGTCCTTTCCATGACAGCAGAATTGTTTTTGTAGTGTAGAAGTAAAGGATGCACAATAAGCGCTCAGCATAGTAAGATGCAGGTAGGTCTCCAAAGATGATAAGACCCAAAGCTGAGGAGATGGAAATATTGACTTCTGACCAGAAGGAATGGACAAGAGGACTGGTCTAAATGCAGTGTAGAAAGTTAACTGTAGCACCACAGCCACAAAAACAAGTACAGTTGTATGCAAACGTTTAGGAACCCCTGACAATTTCCATGATTGTCATTTATAAATATTTGGGTGTTTGGATCAGCAATTTCATTTTGATCTATCAAATAACTGAAGGAACACAGTAATATTTCAGTAGTGAAATGAGGTTTATTGGATTAACAGAAAATGCGCAATATGCATCAAAACTAAATTAGACAGGTGCATAAATTTGGGCACCCTTGTCATTTTGTTGATTTGAATACCTGTAACTACTTAGCACTGATTAATTGGAACACACAATTGGTTTGGTGAGCTCATTAAGCCTTGAACTTCATAGACAGGTGCATCCAATCATGAGAAAAGGTATGCAAATGCACACTTGGACAAGCTAGCTTAATTTTGGTCATAACAAGGGGTGTTATGCATGGCGGTCAGGCAAAATACATTTTTGCATACAAAGAAATATAGAGAGGGAAGAGTTAAGCAGAGTGGTGTCATGAAAGGGAGGGACCTCATTTCTATAGACAATATTATATAGGAATTCAAAAGAGGAAGCTATGGCAGCCTCAGTGGAAGTACATGCATTAACTGGGGAAGGACTGAGCCAGACATGGATATGGACAAGCTGAGTGGCCAGATAGTCCATCAACCTTTTAAAGCTGAATTCTAACAAAAATACAGATACTGGAGCTGTCTTCCAAAACAATTGCAATTCTGTCCAGCCAGTTCTGAGATTTACCCAGCTCTACCAAACAACACAGCCAAGATGATGACCCGACTTCTCTCTGCTGTAGTTAGGGAAATATAGCTTAGTCACCTCCCTGCCCCCAGACTCTAATTGTACAATGCAGGTGTGGCAGAAGTCATCCCTCTGATCACTCTCTACCAGTCAGCATATTCCTTGTCAGTGCATATGCATTAAGCACAGCCTGATTGGCTACTAGTGCTGTCCCTCCCCCACTCCCAGCCTCAGTGCTGATATATAGGGCATTACAGTTACTTACGTTGCAAATATACCTTAAAATTGTTATTTTATTATCTTTTTACTTTAAACTTATTACGTTTTAATACAAAAAAACCCAAGAAAAACTTTGACATGGATGACCTGGTGTCATACTCAGGTCACCCTAGCGGCCATGCAGGGCCTTGTTCTAACTAACATAGATCAGCTCCCTGACCCCCACCAAAACAACATAAAACAAGAACATCCCTGTTATCCCCCCCCCCCTCACACTTGCAGCTTAGACCCACCACTTTCCTTAAATCAGAGATATCCACAGGGTAAGTTGACATGCCCACTAGGATACCACCAAGTAACCAGATTCATCAGTTGATAATAGTTATGTAGACAAGGCTATATCATAATTTGCCGTAGGAGACCCCAAGGCCCCGGGGGGGAGCCCATCAGATGAAATATGTTAGGACAATCCCCTGAGTCAATTCATTTCCCACATGTTCCTAATTAGTTAACCCACCGTGGATGAAGAGTCTATCCAAGGCTGCCATACCTAATAAAAAATTTTCGGACATCCTCTAGACACATAAATTGCTTTATACAGTGGCATAGATGAATTAATTAATCCGTTCCAATACAGTATCGAGGGGGCCTGGGGTCTCTTTCATTGCAAAACCACAGCCTTCCTCCCATAAAAGAAAACCATGGTAAGCAGAGTTCTATGTGCTCGAGAAGAAACCACATCCTCCACCAGACACAGAAGGTACCCCCTTTGTGATAATGGGATGGGAATGTGGAGGACCTCTGAGACACAGGCGGAGACACCTCTCCAGAACTCCCCAATCTGGGGACAATTCCAGAAAATATGCTCCACCTCCGCCGGGGAGTGAAAGCATCTCCAGAAGGTGGCATCGGTTGACGGGAAGATCATTGCCAACCTAGCCGGGGTATAATAGATCCTGCGTAGGAACCCTAAATGTATAAGCTTATCCCTAACCGAGACTAAGTGTTGAAATGGGTAATCCCACATATCCTCCCAATCTTCCCCTTGGACATCTGGAATGGCTGTTTGCCACCTAACTCTACACCTTTCCAGGGCTTGGGGTGTTGTCTTGAACAGTTCTTTGTAGGTTGTGGAGAGAGTTTTGGGTAGCTCTTCACATGATAGGAGGTTTTCCAACGAGGAAGGGAGAATTTCCACTGTATCACTCCTGAACTGCACTTGAAAAGCGTGACGCAATTGAAGGAAGCGAAACAGGTATGAGCTTGGAAGGTCATGTCTGGCCTTCAGCTGGTCGAAGGTCAACAACTCTCCGTCCATCTTTATGTCCCCCACGTTTTTGATGCATCTGCAGGCCCAAATTTGAGGGTCTGGGATGGAGAGAAAGTGTGGAAGATTGGGGTTTCTCCACAAAGGTGCCGAGGGGGTGACCCCAGTATAACTAGGAGACGCCAATCCAGTGGATAACTCCCATGCCCTAATTGTTGCCTTCATTGAAGACGTCAGTGGAAAATCTGCCTTTGGACCTCTATACAAGGCCAACCTCAGACTTTCATAGGACCCCAGAATAGCTGCCTCCAGGACTGTAGCGGAGTCCCCCTCATTGGCCATAAGCCAGTTTCGAGTAAAGACCATCTGGCCCACCAGATAGTACTTCTGCCAGTCCGGCAGGGCCAGACCGCCCCGGGAGCATGGCTCCTGATGGACCTTAGTTCCAGTGCGGGGCAATGAGGGGGCCCACAGGAAGGACCCTATGATGCCATCCAATTTGGTAAAGAATGTTTTAGAAATCCACACTGGGGAGTGCCTAAGGAAATAAAGGATAACCGGCAATACTTTAATTTTTATATGGTTGATGCGGCCTATAAGGGATAACGAGTTTTTTTCCATAACTGCGTGTTGTGCTTTAGCTGAGTTACGATTGGGGCTAAGTTGTTGGCTGTAAAATCATGAATGTTAGGTGTAACCTGAACTCCTAAATACTTTATAGATGAAACCCACTGAAGTGGAAGATCCATGTCCGCCCCCGCCTTGGCTCTAACTCCAAGAGGGAGAATCAATGACTTGCCCCAATTCACTTTAAGACCCGAGAATGAGGCAAAATCATTTAGGATGGTTAAAGCGGCCCCGGAGAGAGGGGCCCGGGTCTCTCAGGAAGAGGAGCAAGTCATTTGCATAAAGTGCCACGCATTCCTGGATGCTTCCCACCTGTATAGCCCCAACCTCCCTGGACTGGCGAAATGCCCTCCCTATGGGCTCCATCATTAGCGCAAATAGGAAGGTAGACCACGGGCATTCCTGCCTCGTGCCACAACCGATAGTGAAGAAGTCAGATACTGTATTCCCCAGTCGAATTGCTATTCTAGGCGCGCAATAGAGCATGGATATCCATCTTTTAAAGTTGGGCCCGAATCTCATGAAATCCAAAACCCTTCCCATATACTGCCAGTCTACAGAATCTAATGCCTTTTCGATATCAATGGACACTACTACTCTTTCAGGGAATTCCTCCGCCTCTATCTGTATATGTGCGTAGAGTCTCCGCAAATTTGTATTCTTGGACATCCCAGGCATAAACCCCTTTTGATCATTGTCTACCAAGGAGGTTATGACTCTGGCCAGTCTCGTTGCTAAAACCTTTGTGAGGATCTTTAGGTCCATATTCAAAAGGGCTATCGGACGGTAGGAAGAACACTCTAGGGGGTCCCTGCCAGGTTTCAGTAAGAGTACCATGTATGCCTCTAACATGGATGGGGGGAGAGTTTGGTGTTCCAAACTATGCTCCCAGAGTGCGCACAGTCTGGGTGCCAGTTGTTCAAGATAAAATTTATAAAAATCCGCGGGGAAACCGTCCGGACCCGGTGATTTCTGGGGAGGAAAAGCCGCAATCGCCAGCTCAATCTCACGTGTCGTTATTTTACGTTGAGTATAAGGCCCTCTGCACCCATGGTTTACGCAAGGAAAGAATTCTGCCCCCTCCAAGATGAGCTTCATGGAGGAGGATGATATGTGGCTTGCTTTGTTTCAAATATTGGAAAACCTTTGTCCTTTTAAATTTATTATTCATGCCCCTAACATTCCATGAGACTACTTGTACCGTACTAGCCATAATCATAAATACACTTACAGGCACCCCCCGGATGACCATCTCCAGTGAAACCAAACATAGTCCTGAGCCCTGATGACGAATCTTGGAACCTCCAGCTGATTACATACGCTGCAAAAAACCCTTCCCCCCTCCCCAATGCGGTTATACCAGAGCAAACCTGAACCAAAAACACAAAAAGAAACAAAAACAAAAAGAACAAAAGAAAAAGTGTCCGGTATGCAGCCTTAGCCCTTAACCCCAAAAACCTGACGAGGTCCAACCAAACGCTTCCACCTCTTGCCAGTAGTTGTGAAATTCGTTTGTTTCTCCCATAGGGAACTCCAAAGTATATACAGGGAGTGTGGTGTGGATATCCCTTGCAGAGGGAACCAACATTGTCCGCCAGTAATTGTTGCAGAACATAATAGCAAAAACAGCTGCCAAAAAACAAGAAAAGACAAACCCCAACAAACGAAAGGGGGTCCTGCCCATATATAACCTGAGTTGTCTGAGCAGCATGCATAATGGATAGCCCCTATTGCCTGAGGAAGGAGCACAAATGCTCCGAATGCGAGCACCTCCCACTCCACCCTGCATCAGGTAGTGACGTCAGTGGCGGTTCCTGAGCCCCATCTGAGTCTCTGGAAGTGCTGGAAGCCACCAGCTCAGCCAGTACCAGCGGCCACCAGTGTTCCCCGCCTGCCGCCTGTCCTTCTGAAAGGAGTGGATGAACCTCTACATAAGGCCTATTGCCACACATGCACTGACAATGCTTTTATCTTGTGAGTTGCCATTTGTCGTTTTAATAAAGATGCTTTTATACTGCTGCACTTAGATTGGCGCTGCTCTTTTTCTGTTCTATGTCTGCATAGAGTTCCTTTTAGCTCTTTTCAGAGCCGTCTAAAGCCAGCATTTCACCTTCTAAGACCTCAATAGACACCTTGGACTTTCTACCCATGGTCCACGGATGACAGACTGACCCAGTGCCCCCACATTCTCTCCATCCAGCTCCCAGGGCGCACAAGAGGTTACATGTTTGTCTTATGCATAACGGATAGTGTCAGGGTACTTCTGTTCCAGAAAACAGAGAAAACCCCCGCTGAGCACCGAGCCAGTCAGAAGGACGGTACTTACCAAGAGAGTGGCCAAATTACAGCAAGGCTTCAAATATGTGACTCATCGTCATCTTCTTGAAACCATGCTTGGTAGGCCATGTTCAAGGGTCACTGTCCAGCCAGTCACACGCCTCCTGTGGGGTAGCAAAGAATTTGACAAGGCCTTTATGTTGAACCCGCAATTTGCTATGATATAGCATGCTATATTTCATTTCTTTTTCTGAGTCTCCTTTTTACATCAGTGAATGAGCGGCGCTTCCATTGTGTTTCTGCTGAGAAGTCAGGGAGTAACATAATACGGGTATTCTCATATTTCAGGTCCTGATGTTTCCTAGCTTTAGCGTTAGACGCCACGATGGCCTCCAGAATCGGCTTTGTGATGGCCGTCGTGTCTACTTCTATTTCAGGAGGAAGCGGTGACGGCGGGAGCAATTCCAGGCTCGTTGGTGAGGGAGAAGCGGCCTGCTCCATCTTCTTCTTGCCCTGCTTGCCACGTGTGGAGGATGCCGCTGGAACCAAGATGGCGGAGGCAGAGCCAGCCCCCCTGCTCTGTGTGGAGCGAAGCTGCCGCTGCTCAAGCGGTGCGTCCCTCTGGTTTTTAGCTGCCAATTTCTGCATCCCACAGCTCCCTGGAGAATCTAGGCTATTTTCAGCAGATGAGGTGCAGCGAACAACACCGAAAAATCTTGGATTTTAGCAGGATTACTGTGGAGCTCCAGAGAAACACTACCGTCCGCTCTCACATCCGGTCACGCCCTCTTTATTTTATTATCTTTAACTGTAGGGAATACTAAGAGTCCATGTATTACAATGGTTCCTAATACTTACTATGTGCAATTATAACATCATGATGCACTTTCCTGACAGCTGGGTCCGCTGTGGTACATTGCAAATGAGCATGTTTTTCTTTTTAAGGCAGTCCGTTTATTTGAATAGGCTGTTGAATACATCACAACATACCAAGAATAGCACATGAAGCATATTTGGCACTGTATCACATAGCATGTGAATTAGTGTGTGCGCTATTGCAATTGCTCATCAACTGAAAGGGGTGAACAGGCCCTAAATATCTGTAATCAAGTTACCATTGGCTTCCAGAGACCTAATAAATTTGACAGGCTGCTGGTACTATTTTAAGGAAATTAAAACTATAGTATCTAGCAGTATTTAAAAAATAAAATGATCTTAACTGTGTTCTTACAACTCTTTCTTTCATAAATCCTTAAAAGAGAAAAATGATCAATGGGTGTACACATAACATTTTTTTTTTTTTTATCTATCCAAAGTGAGACAAGGGAGATCCAATGTCAGTCAGGACAAGTACAACAATTGTTCTGGAAAAAAATATACTACCCCTAATGACAGAATTCATTTTAACTCATTTCTCACCATAAATCCCACTGGCACCTGCTACAATAAAAACGTTAGCCAGACTGGAGGAAGGAATTAGAAAGCCAGGAATGTGATATTGTGTGTATTGTACATAATTACAGCCCTTTAGAAAGTGTCATATTACTATACAAATGGATCACACAGCCGTAAACACTAACAATTTACTGTACAGCAGCGTCAGTGTATAGCAATAATACCGTCTCCAAAAGTCACAAGGTATGACATGTCTGTGAGCCACGTAGAAGCCAGACAATTGGGCTTCAGTAATCTAGGAAACTCATTGTCTGTGGAGTCATGGGGATGTAAAGGAGAGACATTGAGACGCAACTTGTGAAAGACAGAGACAAATGAAATGGACGAAAGTGTGATATATGGGGTGATAATTAAAGATCAATAAGACTAGAAAACCAGGAATCCAAAACCTTTCCTTGCCTCAAACAGACAAAAGAAATATTATATAGTTATGCTGTTAAAGGCCAGCAACTTTGTTTTTCGGTTTGTTAGTACTCCAGGGAAAAATGTATTCATTTTATAGCAATAACTTAAAATCACTGTTACAATCAACAAAATGCAAGGTCTGCTCATCTGGTGGACTTCTATTGCCCCATTTAAAAAAAGCACAGTGTAAAAAAAAAAAGTTACAGTCACTCACCTTACACACCAGTAGGTTAGGATGATATCACTGGACCTTCTACTGGGATTCTGGGAATGATGAGGAAACCAAATTCCATGAGAAAACTATCTGGCCCCATGCAGGAGCACTTATTTTGCGAGATTTAGGATACTCAGTTTGCCCAGGATCTTGGGAAGAAGGTCCAGTGATGCAACCCCTGGCTCACTATAAGCCAGGGTATAAGGTAAGTCTTTTTATATTTTTTTCTTCAAAATTTGTAGTTCTATTTTATTTCACTGTACTTTTTGACATGGGTGGTCTACAAGACAAGCAGCCCCTTGATGCAAAATTCACTTTTCCATTTAAACTGGTGCACTATTACTTGCTACTTTATAGTTTGAATGAATGTGCTTGGTGAAGTTATTGAGATGTAACTCCTCTGATTTTTTTATTTTTATACACACACACACACACACACACTATATTACCAAAAGTATTGCGACACCTGGCTTTACGCGTACATGAAATTTAATAGCATTCCAGTCTTAGTCCGTATGGCTCAATATTGAGTTGGCCCATCCTTTGCTGCTATAATGGCTTCAACTCTTCTGGGAAGGCTGTCCATAAGGTTTAGGAGTGTGTCTATGGGAATATTTGACCATGCTTCCAGAGGCTCAGTGATATGGATGAGAAGACCTGGCTCGTAATCTCCACTCTAATTCATCCCAAAGGTGTTCAGGTTAAGGTGCAGGCCAGTCAAGTTTCTCCACCCCAGACTTGTTCATCCATATCTTTATGGACCTTGCTTTGTGTACTGATCCAAATCATTTGGTGGAGGGGGGATTATAGTGAGGGGTTGTTTTTCAGGGGTTGGACTTAGCCCCTTAGTTCCAGTGAAGGAAACGCTTAAGGCGTCAGCATACCAAGACATTTTGGACAATTTTATGCTCCCAACTTTGTGGGAAGAGTTAAGGGATGGCGAGTTTGGGGTGGAGGAACTTGATTGATCTGTACAGAGTCCTGACCTCAACCCTATAGAACACTTTTGGGATGAATTAGAGCGGAGACTGCAAGCCAGGCCTTCTTGTCCACATCAGCGCGTGACCTCACAAATACGCTTCTGGAAGAATGGTCAAACATTCCCATAGACACAATCCTAATCCTTGAGGACAGCCTTTCCAGAAGAGTTGAAGCGGTTATAGCAGCAAAGGGTGGGTCAACTCAATAATGAACCCTGTGGAACCCTATGGACATGGAAGTGCATGTGCGCGTAAAGGCAGGCGCCCAATACTTTTGGTAATATAGTATATATATACACACACATACATATGCGCACACACATACAGTATATGGCTAGTCACCTATGGATTTCTATAAGAAAACATTTTTTTGCACTTCCATTCTTGTAGTGTGGTTTTCTCAATTTGTACTATCAACTTTTTTTGTGTTCCCCTTTAAAGTATTTTTCTTGTTTGAGAGCTGTCTAGCCTTGTACTCTTCAGTATGCATTTATTCTCACAAAACCAACTCTGGATCCAGATTCTAACACTTTCAGAAGTAAAAACCAGAGGCTCTCCTCTTTATCAGTTTGGTTTGTTGCTGTCTGTGTCCTTCTTGGATAGGTGCTCTCTTCCCTCAAGTAAAGGTTGATCTACTTAGCAAGTGCACTGACAGCAACAGAACCTCAACAGAGATTCTAATCCTTCCCCAATCTTTCCAACCTGAGAAAAAATTTTTGTCTGGATTTCCATCTTAAAGATCAATAATGCAAATAAAAAGTAAACATATCAAACTCTTGGGTTAATACGGAGACTGCATATGCTATACATAAGTATACATTGTAACCCATCACATTAATTATGTCTAAATTAGCATTTCTGTGAAAAACACACATTTTTTGATTAAGGTAACTTTAGGAAATAAAGCTAACGGATTAGTACGTAATTAAGTCTAAAGTCAAGTTTTACCTCTTGTCCCATCTCCATACTACAAAGTTTTGTGGATTGCGCTTTTGCATCAACCATAACATTAAACATGGTACAGATGGACTGCGGCACCCGGAAGTCTGTCGATCGGCTGGTTTTCTGTAACTTCACTTCAAATGCAATTCTAGTCCTGTTCAAAAATAAAAAGATGACAATATCAAAACACTGCCAGAAAACACACTGTAACAAGTTCTACTTTTTAATACATTTACACGTTTTCTGCATGTGAATAGTCAGGTGGAACAAGCACAGCAGCACATGTTCTGCATTCATTCCAAATACATCCTTAGGCCTCAAGCACACTTGAGCTCAAGTTTTTTCTGCCTCTAAACACCTCTCCATATTAGTCTATGTGTCCATGCACACACAGGAGTTTACAGGTGTTCAGAGGCAGGAAAAATAACCCCAAGACTTGTGTGTTCAAGAGAGGAGCGTTTGGCTGAAAAAACAACACGAGGTGCCTAATCACATCTTAATGTGTGTACACACATTTAAACATGCTTAAGCTTTTCATTTTCGTCATTTCAAAGCCATTGTTTCTAATTTTTAGGGACTCGTTAATGATTGGAATAGTACCACTGGAGATATAATTTTGCCCCATACAAATCATTAGTAAGACTTCATCTGGAATATGCAGTTCAGTTTTGGGCACCAGCTCTCAAAAAGGTTATCGGGGAACTGGAGAAAGTGCACAGAAGGGCAACCAAACTGTTAGGAGGCATGGAGGAGCTCAGCTATGAGGAAAGATTAGAGGATCTGAATCTATTCACTCTTGAGAAGAGGAGATTAAGGGGGATATGATCACCATGTACAAATACATAAGTGGTCCATATAGTGAACTTGGTGTTGAATTATTCACTTTAACCACTTCAGCCCCGGCACTGCGTCGCTTTAACTGACAACTGCGCGGTCGTGCGATGTTGTACCCAAACAAAATTTGCATCCTTTTTTCCCCACAAATAGAGCTTTCTTTTGGTGGTATTTGATCACCTCTGCGTCATTTCTGATCACCGCTATAAACAAAAGAAGAGCGACAATGTTGCAAAAAAAAACAAATTTCTTACTTTTTGCTAAAATACAAATCCAAAAAAAAAATAAATATATATAAAAAAAACATTTTTTTTCATCAGTTTTGTCCGATTTATATTCTTCCTAATATTTTTGGTAAAAAAAAAATCGCAATCGGCGTTTATTGATTGGTTTGCGCAAAAGTGGCCGCGTTTACGGATGATGAGAATTAATTTCTGGGGTTTTTATTATTTTTTTATTTTTTACTAGTAATGTCGGCGATCTGCGATTTTTAGCGGTACAGTACTGCGATAATGCATCGGACATGTCGGACATTTTTAACACTTTTTTGGGACCATTGACATTTATACAGCGATCAGAAATTTAAATGTCCACTGATTACTGTATAAATGTCATTGGCAGTGAAGGGGTTAACCTGCAGAGGGAGATCTAGGGGTTAACTATGTTCCGCTACCATGGGCATGAGAGATCTAACTCATCCCAGTGACAGGGATCAGTAGATCTCCCATGCCCCCACTAACAGAGCGGGGAACCGCCGTGTTTACATCGGCGGTTCCCCGTTCTTTGCCTGTGACCGCTCATCGCGCACCCCCTGTCGGCCATTCGCAGATCGCCGCTTTTTTACGGCGATTCTCACCCAGCATCCACACTGCCGCCGTAAATAGAGGGTAGGCAGTGTGGAACCGGTTAAGGTCATTACAGAGGACAAAGGGGCACTCTACGTCTAGAGGAAAAAAGATTTCATCTCCAAATACGGACAGGTTTCTTCACAGGTAGAGCTGTGAAAATGTGGAATAGACTCCTTCCAGAGGTGGTTCTGGCCAGCTCAGTAGATTGCTTTAAAAAAGGCCTGGATTATTTTCTTAATGTACATAATATAACTGGATATTAACATTTTTAGGTAAAGCTGATCCAGGGAAAATCTGATTGTCTCTCGGGGGATCAGGAAGGAATTTTTCCCCCGCTATAGCAAATTGGATCAAGCTTTGCTGGGGCTTATTGCCTTCCTCTGGATCAACTGTGGGTGAAGGATTGTGTATATGAGATTGTATGGTTATATATATTTTTTTCCTTTTTTTTATTGGTTGAACTAGATGGACTTGTGTCTTTTTCCAACCTGACTAACTATGTAACTATGTAAGCACTAGGCATGTTGAGCGCGTTTTTTTTCATTTCAATGGCAAGAATAATTTAATAATCAGGCCAAATAAATTAATTAACATTCAGGTGCTTGGTGCACCTAAATGTGTTTGCAAAAACGTGGCTAAGGTGTCCGTTTATAAAGCAGTGTAAAAAATCCACTGCACAGTTCTCAGGCATTCACAGAGGAGATTGTTCTCCCCTGTGTGCCAGTTTATTAAGCCGTGTAGATCACTTCACAGTTAGTGAAGTGAAGTGATCTACAAACGCTTTAAACTATGGAGAACGCCCTGATCTCGTGAGACATTACGAGATTACAGCACCGAAATTCACAGAAACTCAGAGATGTCTGTTTATTAAGCAGTGATAAATTATCACTGCTCAGTAACGGACATTCTCAGAGGAGCCCGCCCAAACAGTAAATAAAATGATTAGCCCCCCTACACTATACTATGTATATAAGCACATACACACCTTATATATACATATATATATATACACATACATTATATGTACACGTATATACACACATACATCATATACATATATACAGGGCAGGGGGACATGGGTAATGTGTTGGGGGGTCTGAACGAGGCAGGAGGAAGTCTATAATCTTCCTCCTTCCCCAGGATTCCCTCTTCACCCCCCCAATTCTCCACCTCTGAGCTGGTGAATCGGGGAGGGTGAATTCTGAGCGAGATCGCCAGAGATAATCGGGAGAGAAGCTGTTCTTCACAGATTATCTCTGCTTTATAAACTGAAATGAGCTGTGATCAGCGGTGATCCTTGGGATCACCGCTGATCAGTTTTATAAAAGGACACCTAAGGCACACTTTTGAGGCTGCTTTTCTCCTGCCAAGAGAAAATAATTTACAAAAGCCCCAGTGTGCATAAGGCCTTATTGTTGTTAGGATGGCTCTGGACATGACCCATAGAAGAGCACAAAGACTCCACCAGAAGGACACTTTATTCCTCACTTATTATAGGAAGCGAAATGGAAAACATTCATAGATATGTAAAAGCAGCTTAAATTATCTGGTTTCTGCCCAAGTGGATTTGTATGCCAGCACAAAAACTCAGTACCACTGTTTTCTGTATAACACTTCTACTGCAAGTGGACACCATATGGCTGGGCCACTCCACTAGAGGAAAGTAATGAACAGGAACACTTGATAATGGAAGTCTTGGCAGTGTTTACTGGAGTCTCAGCCTCATCAATAAAGCTGAACTTCAGAAGTCACTACAAATGTTACCTTTTTAATCTGGGACTGGACATGGTTGTGGCATACGTCTTGTAAGATTTTCTCTTTGGTGGCCTAAGAAAACTTCTTTTTCTGCTGTTTATGCCACCCATTTCTAGAGCCCACAGCTTAGACGTTACTTGCCCCTCTGCCTCCCAGCAGATAAAACTGTCCTAAGAAGTCCATGCATGCACTCAAATTGTTGAACATTGTTGGACATCACAGTGGGTTGATGTATGCACAAGCAGGTACAGTCAATCTAGCAGGGCATGTGCTCATTACATTACTATCACAAAGAATTCAACTTTATTTCATTATGTCTGACCCAACTGAAAGAAATCAGTAAAACTGCTTCTAAGATTTACTTTATAAGGCAGCAGAGTGGCTTAGTGGTTACCATGGATTTTCCATGTTCTCCCTGTGCTTGCAAAGGTTTCCTATGGGTATTCTGGATACCCCCAACAATCCAAAGACACACGATTAGGTTAATTGGCTCCTGTCTAAGTTGTCCCCAGTATGCATCTGTGTGCATGTGAGGTAGGTAGCTCCTTGATGGTGGGGACTGATATGACTGTACAATATGCAAATATGCATAAATAGTCAGCATTATATAAATACCTGTAACAAATAAATACATAATAAACAAGACACTGTCATAGTGCCTGTGAAAAGACTCCATCCATGACCCACTGATATGCACCTCTCCAGCAACCCTCTACTTCAGCAGGCACAAAGTATTGGTACCAGCTGTGACTGAGGAAGGAGCGGCAGATGACTACTGGAGTGGTGGGCATCAGTGACTCAGGGGGCTTTTCACAGATACTGTTACTTTGTCCTAAATGGCCAAAGTGACCGTGTCTACCCAAGAACATCACTGTATTCCCAAAGCAGAAGACAATTACATATCATGACTTGTATCACAACCCAAACACCACAAGGTTTATTCCTCAATGAAGAACCATGGAGGACAGAGCAATACAAATGAGTCCAGTATGCCCCTGTAGCTAATCCAGATTTGCTGTCTATAGCACAGGCCTAAGAATGTCAAATACAGGCGCAGGACAGCAGTATCAAACTTGTTGCGTCTACCTTAGGAATCAATAGTAAACCACAAATAAAATCATTAAAGTAGAACTATGGGCAAAACATTTTTTTTCATTTTGGATAGAATAAGGGAGGGTTATAACCGCTGTCAGTTTTTTTTTTCGCCATCTTTGTCCCATTGAGGAGATTTCCCTTCACTTTATGTCCCATAGCCAAACAGGAAGTGAGAGGATATCTCCACAAATAAAGGAATTTTTGGGGGACCCCCAGCTCACCAGAACCAGTGTCCCCATTGGAAGATTTCCCATCTATTACTTTTCTGGGGACAACCCAAAAATTGGGATTTACTTTCACTGATAATGATAAACAGGAGAAATAGCTAGGGTGAATCTAACGGGGTCACAGACAGCAATAAAAACTGTCAGGGGCTCTAATTCCTCCCCACTCAGTCCAAAACTAAAAAAAAAAAAGTTTTGCCTTTAGTTATACTTTAATTTGTCTTGGAAACTGCATATCCTGACCACCATAATTCATACATAATGTCATTGAGACTTGAATTCACCACTATCAATTGGGAGGTTCAGATGTATTTCAAACTGGGACAAAAGAGATTTGACCCTGACAGCACATGGGTAGATAAGGCCTGAAAATGTAACAAATCTTTAAAGACTAGGTTCACACTGCTGTGATATGATTTTGATCTTTTCCTTCAGTACGATTATGTAGAGCAACTTGGATGTGGTTTGCAAATGTTATGGGGCCAAAGTTGCACTGGAATCGCACCAAAGTAGTACAGGAACCTTTCCCAAAATCAAGGCATGCAGAGTTACATTGATATGAATGGGCAATGTGAATGTGAAAACAATGAGATTTCCGTTGTCATATGTTTCTGTACGACACAAGTCACATCTGAAATCACACTAGTGTGAATGGAGGCTAAGTGTCCAGCAGTGAAAAGCTGCAAATGATCACTCTTTCCATCATTCACCTTCCTTAAAATGTGCACTATGATATGGAAAGCAAATAAAAAAAAAATCACACATACAGCAAGATTTTTTTTCTCAGCAGAAATATGTTGCCCCTAGGGATGTCAGAATGGAAGGCAGCCAAACAGAGGGCAAATTAAATATACAACAGTGAAGAGGAAGCACTTTGCTGTAACAACAGTGTCAATGAGAAAATAAACTTCTATTTTTGCAAACTATGTAAAACACATAGAAAAATAAAAAAGGTGTGTGGGAGTTCCATGTCTTGTCATCCGGGAGCATTCTTTCCTTTGCAAAATAAGCTATTTACTAGAAAAGGAAAAATATACTATACATTCAATTTTGAAAATATACACTGTGTATAAAAAGCAACATGATCTCTTAAATCACTTTGTGCTCTTTAAAATGTCCCAAAATAAAATTAAAGTAACATTTTAAAAGATTTAGCTATTTTCTCATACACGAACAAATGTATGTAGAATTTATAGACATCTTTTCAATGTTCAGCACTTTTAATATCATGTCTAATGCATACTTAACTAATGCATACTTAGCTTGAAAGTTCCATTCTGTTTAAAACAACTAGATTATCTGGATTTACGTGAGTCAATATCCTAACACCTTAGTAGGAAATACTTGGGTAAGCAACATCCACAGAATGCTGGGAGTGTCGGTGTCTCAGTGTGTGCCTCCAGTCTGCTGACAGAGGTGCTACCTAGAAAGTGCTTTACTAATTCTGGGCACACACAATCCTTGAGAGCAGCTGGTGGTTTTTGCTTCCTGTGGTGCTCTAATTGCCTCAATGAAGGCTCCATCTGCTCCCTGCGACTTCAAAGGAAAGTCAGGGTGCAAATGGAATCGATCAAGTGCAAACTGGGCTTTAAGCTTCAGCATGCGGAGAGGATAGGTGTGCCTGAGACTAAAGCCGCTCTGGGGAAGAGGAGGGGGGTTCCCTCTATGAATATAAAGAAGGGGAAGTAGAGGACCCAGATCTGACAGATTTCAGTGTCCTTGTATGCAAGAGAACAATATCTTCACAGCACTGACAACCACATCACAGAGGGATCAATGAAACTCTATATCCCTTGTATGGTAATACACTGTATTATCCTCAAAGACTTTTAGATCAGAACGGCAATTAAGATGATTTTTCTTTTTGTGAGTTGCAGCAGTAGCTAAAATAAGTGCATCAGGATAACTAAACCCATACCTCCCAACTTTCGAACTTGACAAACAGGAACAATTTTTTAAGGGGCAGAATGTAGTGCATGTGGCACCCAGTACAGATCCCCCCCACAGCCGAAACGGGGCAGAACAGACCACCCTCCCAGCCCCATCACAATACAACCCCCCCAGCACAGACCCCCCCCC
>BLSH010153513.1:247643-265540 GCA_018402905.1 Glandirana rugosa
TGATCATATAACAAAGATCATTTATATTTATATTGGATGTACGTTCTATCTCCTAAAGGTACAACAAAGACCGAAATTTCAGAGTAACTTCAGTGTCTTTGTCAGTCAATCTATCTGGAACTAGATAGTTGGAGGTAAAAGTATCAGAAAGAAAGTGAAAGGACATTTTATACAACTAATCACATATCATTCGACCTGTATGTGACATGTTAAACTAACACGTTAGAGACATGTTAGAGGAAAGTTACATGGTCTTAATGTCAGGACGAGTGGTAATAACCGTGGGTACTTCAAATACATGTATAACACCTTACTATCTGTAGTAATATGTTGGTTAATTTGATACATTTCCTTCAGTAGATATTCCACAATATGTACATAAACTTCATGGGTGCCAATAATGGTGAGCAGGACTGTAATTCTGGTACATTGAAAGGAGATTGTACAGAGATTGCACAATCAAATTGTACAGTGTATGTCCAGCTTACTATACACTAATCAACATATTTTACAGGAAAGTGAAAGAAAGACTATGAAAATGGAGGTTGATAGATCAAGGTCTATCTAACTGACTGTTTCTGTGACTTCAATGAGACTTTAAAGCCAGAAACAACATGGAAATCCTCTATCTTGCATGTAGGTTATATTTATATTTACTAGAAACAATATACTAGTTTTTCCTTTACTATTGACAGGTTTTCATCAATACACAAATCAAGTTTAGCACTGCTGAGTTCATATGGAACTTATATTATGTGTGGCTAGTGTGCAGAAGGGAAAAAGAATTATAGTTTTATAATTATAGTATACCATAAAGTAAAAAGTACCACTTTTTTTACTTTTTAAATAATTATACTAATTTTGCCTGTTTCTTCCAAAGCTATTAATTACAGCAAGGAGATCACAGACACCATCTGTATACTAAGGTGTAAATTTCCCAACTGTCTGTGGTCCATTCACAAATGCTTCTTTACTCTGGCTTACAAAAACAAAAAAAAGCCTTATGTGACATCCTTGTGAATGTTTTTCTCTTACTAATGTTCCCATACTAACAGGAATTTCATACGTTGGAGTATAGTATAAGGAAAGCTGGATCGCGAAAGGATAACCAATTTAAAGACATGATGAAGCAAAGTTTTTTTTAAATTATTCTTAATTTAATGAAAGACAAGGGCTTACAAACTCTGTATACAGTCGTGATCACAGTAGTAAGGCAGCTCAGGAGAAACTGAGGAGTCATTACATATTATGTAATGATATTGATTATGTAATGATATTGCCATTTTGACACACATTGGTCTGACTATCACGTTGGTGAATAGTCTCCTCCATAGTTATACTGGAACCTGGTATGTCTCTTCCTTTGTGGCTCCCGTTTTGTCCAGTTGTTTTGATCCTTGGTGTTTAAAGCATACACTTTGGCTTTTTCTTGGATGATAACTCTCACCTTTGTCTTACCTCACTGTTGTTGTTTAATCTCCCCTATAATCAGACCTGATTGATGGTGGTCATCTACTGACGATTCCTCTTTTGGTTTTAATGAGCATTGACATGTTTGTGAACATATACCTTCCTGTGTGACTGTGGTCATATAAGGCGTTATGAATTGGTCACATTTGGTGATCTACATTTGAGTGTTTAGATTTATCAATATTGAAATGTGGATCCTGAGAAAGCCCCTCATTTGGGTGCAACGCGTTGATCCATATATATATATATATATACGATCCATATGCATCAGACCACACATTGACTGCACAGGATGGTCATAATACATGTTGATTGCACTATTTAATATGTTTTGATACATATGTTTTAATGGTTTTTGTATTAATAAAACGTGTGTTTTTTAGAACAGATTGTATTTTTGTGGTACTCCTTTTGGCACTTGATAAATCCCCTTCCTCCCATCATCTCCTCTAAGTGAGGAGATGTGGGTACTTACCTTTTAATGACTAATTGCATGGGGATAGTGCCAGGTATTTTGGTTACATGGTCCCACTCCCCCCCACCTAATTATCCAGTCATTACATATTCAGAGTCCGTGGAGACTTCCCAAATAACGTAAAGGATACCTCAGCAGCAGTAGGTAAGACCCCCAAGCTAGCTGTCTGCCAAGAGCCCTGACCCCAATGCCTTTCAACAAGTTTTTTTATACAATGTACATGAGAGGACAAACAAAAGGGGAGAGAAGAAGGAAGATGAAATAATAAAGCAAGGTGTTTTATTAGCAGGATTTGTCGGACTAATCAATAATTTAGTTTGGGGTGAAATAGCACATGAGAACCTTAAAGCCCCGTACACACGCCCTGAATGCCGGACGACATCGGCCCATGTATAAGGCAGCCGGTCCATTCTGTGGGACGAGCATGCTGGATAACCAGCAGCCGACCGTCCCCTGATCAGTGCTCTATGCCATTGGCTTCTGTTGGACCAGCTGCCTTATACATGGGGCGTGTGTACAGGGCTTTAAGGTTCTCATGTGCTATTTCACCCCAAATGAAATGATTGATTTAATGGAGTGTTCTGGTGGGGGGACCATCCCCCTGTCAGAACACAACTGCTCAGCAGGGGAGGTCGCTGTACTAACTTTCATTCAACCCAAAAAAATTTTATAGTGTGTACCAGGCTTTAGTAACCAATTACAGATTACCCGTTATTAGACTAAATACATAAACCCTTGAAAGCTGATATCTAACTAGTTGTTGAACTTAAAAGTGAATGTTTAGCTACAGTAAAAGAAAAAAAGAAAACAAAAAGGTAAACCAGGAGCACCCTTATTTATTTTTCATATTTACCTTTCCAAAGGGTCGATATTTAAAAATGTATTTTCTTGAACAACTATGGGCACTGCTTGTATCCAACACTTCTAGGGTGCTGTCATTCCTACAGACGTGCATTAGGAGGACAGAATAGTAACGCAGCGCTTAGCTGGAGGAATCACAGTGCCTAATGGGGTACTGGGGATCTGACACACCCAGAAGCATGTAGCCCCTCAAGACAGCAAATATTTGACTACCCAGCAGCAAGGCAAATTTTAACCCTTTCACTGCTGACACTATATCACATGCATCAACAGCAGCGCCAGCATGGACAAGGACAGAGTTTGTTTACATTAGTTCAGATGACTGTCGGCTTTCTTATAGAAGTGATTCACTTTCCAGCTGCCTATTCACGTCAACATGTTTGGTAACATTGCTCAAACAAGGATTTCCTAGGCTCTAGGGACACCAGGCCTCATAGTGGAGAAAGTGGTAAGAAACATTATATATTCTGTACCTGAACATTAATTTTAAAGATATGTAGGTTGATTAACTATAAGGACTAGATACTGTTTACTTAGGAATGCGAATGTTCACTTAAAGCCCAACACCAGGAAACTTTAAAATGATCTCTTGCAGTGGGGCTGTGCCCGCACTTCAAGGGTTTATGCTCATTTAGGTCTTGAGTTGGACTTAAACTTTGTAAATAGGTTTAAGCTGTATTTTTTTCTAATTTCCTTTGTACATAATTAGGTATTTAAAGTGAACTAAGGTTAATCTTTTTTTACTAACATTCATTTTTAAATGTAAAGGGTACAGCCTATACTCCTTTAGAACATGGGTCTCCAAACTTTCTAAACAATGGGCCAAATTATTGTCCTGCAAACTTAAGGGGGAACAGACTGCGGTCATCGGGAGTAAACAATGCCCCATCTTTGGTGTCTGGTAGCAATTGTGCCCCATCCTTGGTATCTTTGGTAGGAATTGTGCCCCATCATTAGTGTCAGTGGGCCAATTGTTGGTGTCATTGAGAGGAACTGTGCCCCATTTTTGGTGTCATCGGAAGGAAATGTGCACCATTGTTGGTGTCATTGGGAGGAATTGTGCTCCATCATTGGGAGGAATTATGCCCCATCATTGGTGTCATTGGGAGGAATTGTGCCCCATCGTTGGTGTCATTGCACCCCATTGTTGGTGTTATTTGGAGGAATTATGCCCCTTCATTGGTATCAGTAAATTAAATAGTGCCCCCGAGGGCCAGATAAAAGCATGCAAAGGGTCGCATCAGGCCCCCGGGCCACAGTTTGGAAACCACTGCTTTAGTAAATCAACCCCAATCAAGGGTGTGCCTTGGTGCTGTGCCTGCCCTCGGGGGCACAGATGGTCCCTATCTGGGTACTGGTTCCGTTGTGTTGGAACTTCCTGTGGAAGGTACTATGGACATTATGTAACTATTGAACATGACATAATAATTCATAGAGTGTTAAGATAATATAAATTTTACTGTTATGATAGTTGCTCTGAATTTCTAATGCTCCTAAGTGGAAATAAGAAATCACATTGAGCTTCAACACAGGCGATTACCATTGCAATAAAAGGAGCTAGATTATGAAGTATATGAGGTTACCCATTGTGTATTTATCTAAGTGTACCCTTAGCAGGGGATAGAGCTAGCTGTATGGGATCAGGGCCCACAAAGATTGTTTATGATCTATTACTATTTTATGAAAAATATCTGCTTGTTTGGAGTGCCTCAAATGTCCTACCAACATCTGTGCCAACCCAATCAGTCCTTTAAAAAAAAAACAAAACATAATTTTAATACATCAGTATGGAAATAGAAAAAAAATCCAACTGACAGTGGAAAAATTGGATTTTTTGACTTACCGTAAAATCCCTTTCTCTGAGTTCGTCAACAGGCACAGTGACTCTTAGGACTACGTGGGTTATACTGCCCTCTTCAGGAGTTTACTAGGCAGAACAGGCAGTTCTAACAGCAAAAAGAACAGTAACAGACACAGCCCCTCCCAGGGGGCAGTCCCCACTGGCAGATAACCCCACACCCAGCTCTGCTAGCTCAGTTCGTAACAAGCAGTGCCACATCAGAGGGTTGGGTGCTGTGCCTGTCGACAGACTCAGAGAAAGGGATTTTACGGTAAGTCATAAAAATCCCATTTTCTCTTTCATTCATCGACAGGCACAGTGACTCTTAGGACTAAGTGGGACATCCAAAAGCAGTGCCAAAAAATGAGGGGTGGGTAACAGAACAACAACAGAACTACACCCAACTTAAGCACACGTGTCTCACATGGCCGCCTGCAAACTTTGCAGCCAAACGCAGCATCCGAGGATGCTAGCACATCAATTTTGTAAAACTTTGAGAAAGTGTGTACAGAGGTCCAAGTAGCCGCCTTGCACACCTGAGACACAGACGCCTGATGTCGAAAAGCCCAGGAAGTGCTAATTGCCCTGGTAGAGTGAGCCGTGACCGAGAAGGGAGGCTCCAGACCCCGAGCCGCATAGGCTCGGGTCACCGTCTGTCTAATCCAACGTGAGATAGTGGCCGATGAGGCCGCCAAACCTTTGCGTGGGCCATCCACCCCGACAAAAAGAGCGTCTGACCTCCGAAAGGAGGTCGTGGACGCCAGATACACCCGCAGGGCCCGAACAACATCCAGGGAGTGCAAAGCGACCTCCTGAGAGTGAGACGGGCACGGGCAAAGCAAAGGAAGCACAGTGTCCTCATTGATGTGCAAAGATGGCACCACCTTCGGCAAAAAAGGTGACGGGCGCAGGACCGCCTTATCCTTGTGCAGGACCAGATACGTGGACCTACAAGACAGGGCCGCCAACTCTGACACCCGCCGGGCGGATGTGATAGCCACCAGGAAAGCCACTTTCTGCGAAAGCAACTGCAGAGAGATTTCCCTGATATTCTCAAAAGGCGGCTTCTGAAGTACCGAGAGGACCAAATTGAGGTCCCATGGCGCCAAAGGCGACCGTATCTGGGGGGTGACATGCCGAACGCCCTGCATGAAGGTACGGATCAACTAATGCATCGCCAAAGGAAAAAGATCGCCAGAGCAGAAACCTGACCCTTGATAGTGCTCAACGCAAGTTTTTGGTCGAGGCCCTTCTGCAGGAAGGCCAGAACCCGAGACACTGAGAAGTAACGAGGGTTCCACCCCCGGCCTCGTACCAGGTGATGTAAGCCTTCCAGGTGTGGTGATAAATCTTACGTGAAGTAGCCTTTCGTGCCTTCAACATGGTAGGAATCACCGAGTCCGAAACCCCCGATCCCTCAACACCTGGGATTCAATAGCCAGGCCGTTAAAGCTAGAGAGGGTAAAACAGGGTGCAAGATGGGTCCCTGGGACAGAAGATCCTCGCGAAGCGGGAGTCGCCAGGGGACGTCCACCACCATCCGTACTATGTCGGCGTACCAATCAGGAGCTACCAGAATGGTCAGAATGCCCTCCGCCTCTATTCTGCGCAGAAGGCGTGGAAGCAGCTAGAGAGGAGGAAAGGCATAGATGAGGCGATACCGAGCCCACGGAGCCACAAGAGCATCTGCCGCGTCCACCAAGGGATCCCTTGCCCTGCTCACAAACGTCTGCACCTTCCGATTGAGACGGGACGTGAGCAGGTCCACGTCCGGGACATCCCACCTCAAGCAAATCTGCTGAAACACCTCCGGGTGCAGGGACCACTCTCACTGGTCCAGGCACTGACGACTGAGATAGTCCGCCTGACAATTTTCTACGCCCGGTATGTGGACGGCAGAGATTGCCGGAACGTGACTTTCTGCCCACTGCAGGATGGGGGCTACCTCCGAGGCCGCAGCTGAGCTTCTCGTCCCGCCCTGGTGGTTCACGTATGCAACGGCCGTGGCATTGTCCGACTGAATCCGAACTGGGCACCCGTGTAGCCTCGATGCCCAATGGGAGAGGCAGCACCAAATCGCCCACAATTCCAGGACATTGATCGGGAGACGAGACTCCTCCGGAGACCACCGTCCCTGGGCTGAAATCAACCCCAGGACTTCATCCCAGCCTGTCAGGCTGGCGTCCGTCGTGATCACTGTCCAGTGAAGGGGGAGGAAGGACTTCCCCAACCAAAGAGCCGGGGACAGCAGCCGCCAGAGCAGCGAGGCCCTCACTGGGTGATCCATTCTGACCAACTGATCCAGGGAAGATGGGGAACTGTCCCATCTCAGAAGAGTCTCCCATTGCAGAACCCCGGTGTGGTACTGAGCATAGGGGATCGCCTCGAAGGAGGCCACCATTAGGCCCAGGACCCGCATGCAAAACCGAAGCGAGGCCCATTTCTGGGACAGCAGGGACCGAACCGCCGACTGAAGCGTCTGCCGCTTGGTTGGCGGAAGGAAAACCTTCGCCTGGGCCGCATCCAGGATCAGCCCCAGATACTCCAGGCGGTGAGAAGGAATCAAGACCGACTTCGGGAGGTTGATCACCCATCCGAATTCCTGCAGAGTGTGCAGGGTAATCGTCATATTGTCCCTGAGCGCTGGAGCCGACTCGCTCGCAGGAGAAGGTCGTCCAGATTCACCACCACTGTGATACCCCTCTGTCTCAGCAGAGCCAGAACCGGGGCCAGCAGTTTGGTGAAGACCCGATGCACCGAGGCCAGGCCAAATGGAAGAGCTATTAACTGGTAGTGATCCTCTCCAACCGCAAAGCGCAGGAAGCGCTGGTGCTGGGCGCAGATGGGAACATGGAGGTATGCATCTTTGATGTCGAGGGAGGCCAGGAAGTCGCCCTGGTGCAGGGCCGCTATTACTGAGCGGACCGACTCCATGCAAAACCTCTGACCCGCACAAACCTGTTGGGGTCCTTCAGATCCAGAATGGGACAAACCACATCCTTCTTCGGAACCACAAAAAGGTTGGAATAGAACCCTTGGGAATGTTCCGCTCGTGGAACGGGGACAATCACCCCATGACCCAGCAGGTCCTGCACCGACCCGAACAGGGACGCAGCTTGCCGGCAGGCAGCTGCAGGTTGGAGGCGAAGAACCTGTCTGGGGGGCGGGAACGGAATTCTATGCTTTACCCCGAGGAGACCACCTCGAGCATCCATCGGTTCGAGATGCGGGAAGACCACCTGTCCGCGAACCCTAGGAGACATCCCCCCACCCAAACACTGGGCGCAACCCTTCATGCGGAGGAGACCTTGTCCTCTGGCTTGGTGCGCTTACGTGGCAAGGGACACTTCTGTCCACCTGTGAGGGCCTTGGCGGGCTGTGGACCCTTGCCCGAGGCGCGGGAGAGACGAAAAGGCCGCCTATAGGCCGGAAAGGAAGGCCCCTGGCGGCGACGGGAGTCCGCACTCCTCCTGGGCTCCAGGAGGAAGGAGCTCTTGCCTTCGGTGAGATCTTTGATCAGCTCGTCCAAGGAGTTACCGAAGAGCCGCCACCCTGGAAAGGTAAATCCGCCAGGGTCCTCTTAGAAGGCATGTCTGCAGACCAGCACTTCAGCCAAAGCCACCGCCTGGCCAGCACAGAGACCGTGGACGCCTTGGATATCAGGGGGGCTGCGTCCAGGGCAGCATCGCACAGATAGTGAGCCACCTGAACCATTCGGTCAGCGAGGTCCACACACTCAGGAGAAGCCTGAGTCCTGTTCAACTCGCTGTGCAACCACTTTGCCCACTCAGTGAGCGTTTGCGACGCCAGCACAGAAGCCACCACGGGCCGCATGGCAATCCCGTCAGAACAAATAGGGACCTGACACAAGCCTCAGCCTTCCTGTCAGCCGGGTCCTTAAAGTACGGCGTGCCCTTCACCGGGATAGAGGTCGCCCTGCACAGGCCTTAGCCGCAGGGCCCTGTCTGCGCGAACCAAATTGAACGGGTACCCTCCTAGAGGGTCCTGGCGTTTCGTCCAATTGCAGGGTCTCACGCACTGAAGTGATCAGAGCGTCTATGAAAGCCTTCTCGTGCGCTGCAGCGGACGGCTCAGACTCCCCACTATAAGGAGCGTCGGGAACCTCGCCATCCGACAGCTTGAGGGGGGTCCCAGCAATGGAGAAGCCCCCCTCACGGTCCGAGTACTCCCCCGAAGAAGGGGGGGCAAGGGGCATTTTTTGGCGTCCCTGCGGTTCAACAGCGACTCTACCCAGGAGACAAACGTCTCCAGAACCGTCTACATCGCGTCTACTAGAGCCCCTGAAGTGCTGGCTGCAGGCACCGAGAGGTCCGGTGGGGAAGCACCCACATTGGCTGCCATACTGTTGCCCACCCTGGTAATGCCCACTAAATAAGGCCTATTGCTGGGAGACCACTGCACCCCCCACCCCACAGCTGAGCAAGGCTGGGCAGAAGGGACACCCCGAAGGGACTCACCACCTGACCTGGAGAGGTGCTGCCTGCTGCTGCTGTCGCTGCCTTCACCCACTCAGGGGGGGTAAATCAGCACCAAACACTGGCCAGGACCGCCCCCAGGCCTCACATGTAGGCACAGGGAAAATGGCCGCCATGCACACTAGAGGCCAAACACCCCTATAACAGGGCCGCGGCTACACAAAAATGGCCGCCGGCAGCTCCCTAGGCCTAAACAATGTGGCCGGCTACAAGAAAATGGCGGCCGGGTACAGACAAAATGGCCACCGAGCAAACTGACCGCCGCAGCATGAGGCAGGTGGGGGGAGGGAGGGAGAGGCGGTGGGAGCTTGTCCCAGAGAGACCACCCTGGAAGCCCCCATGGGGGAGGGGGTGTGACAGCGGAGTCCCGGAGGGATGGGGGGACAGGGCACTAGCGAGGAAGAGGGGGGGAACCACCCATCGCGCTCACCCTGGAGGGGGGGACCCGCCAGCCCCCCCAGACTCCCGAGGGGGAGGGGAGAGGGCGTACTTACCCCATCTAGATGGGCAGTGCAGGGATCCCACCGGGGACAGCATTCGCGCTCCCGGCTAGGCCAGAGGGAGCTGTCGGCCCAGGGCGCACTGCGTGCGGTGGCGGGGCGTTTAACCCGCGGGCCACCCCATCCGGTTCAGGGTCTGGCGCATACGACCCAGCGCGAAGCATCCGGTCTAGCGCGTGATGGCCGGCTGGGGAGACTACCTGGGTCCGAGACCCAGCCTGTTGCCCAGCACGGCTGCTTGATTGAAGTCTTCATCTGTGAGGCTGTCTCCTGACAGCCGAAGTGGACCAGAGAGGTACCACAGATCCCACAGAGGGCCTAGGTCTAACTCCTTGCACTAGGCAGAATAAAACTGAGCTAGCAGAGCTGGGTGTGGGGTTATCTGCCTGGGAGGGGCTGTGTCTGATACTGTTCTTTTTGCTGTTAGAACTGCCTGTTCTGCCTTGTAAACTCCTGAAGAGGGCAGTATAACCCACGTAGTCCTAAGAGTCACGGTGCCTGTTGACGAACTCAGAGAAAGGGAATTTACGGTAAGTCAAAAAATCCAGTTTTTCCACTGTCAGTTGGATTTTTTCTATTTCCATACTGATGTATTAAAATTATGTTTTTTTTTTTTTTTTTAAAGGACTGATTGGGTTGGCACAGATGTTGGTAGGACATTTGAGGCACTCCAAACAAGCAGATATTTTTCATAAAATAGTAATAGATCATAAACAATCTTTATTTATACAAAACCCAAGAATAAAACATATTAAAAACAAAACAACATGTGGGCCCTGATCCCATACAGCTAGCTCTATCCCCTGCTAAGGGTACACTTAGATAAATACACAATGGGTAACCTCATATACTTCATAATCTAGCTCCTTTTATTGCAATGCTAATCGCCTGTGTTGAAGCTCAATGCGATTTCTTATTTCCACTTAGGAGCATTAGAAATTCAGAGCAACTATCATAACAGTAACATTTATATTATCTTAACACTCTATGAATTATTATGTCATATTCAATAGTTACATAATGTCCATAGTACCTTCCACAGGAAGTTTCAACACTACGGAACCAGTACCCAGATAGGGCACAGCACCAAGGCACACCCTTGATTGGGGTTGATTTACTAAAGCAGTGGTTTCCAAACTGTGGCCCGGGGGCCTGATGCGACCCTTTGCATGCTTTTATCTGGCCCTCAGGGGCACTATTTAATTTACTGATACCAATGAAGGGGCATAATTCCTCCAAATAACACCAACAATGGGGTGCAATGACACCAACGATGGGGCACAATTCCTCCCAATGACACCAATGATGGGGCATAATTCCTCCCAATGATGGAGCACAATTCCTCCCAATGACACCAACAATGGTGCACATTTCCTTCCGATGACACCAAAAATGGGGCACAGTTCCTCTCAATGACACCAACAATTGGCCCATTGACACTAATGATGGGGCACAATTCCTACCAAAGATACCAAGGATGGGGCACAAATGCTACCAGATACCAAAGATGGGGCATTGTTTATTCCCGATGACCGCAGTCTGTTCCCCCTTAAGTTTGCAGGACAATAATTAACTCCTGAAGAGGGCAGTATAACTCACTTAGTCCTAAGAGTCGCTGTGCCTGTCGACGAACGAAAGAGAAAAAGAATATTTGCTCCACCCTGTACATATGTAAATTGCTATTTATGTTATTGACTATAAATTCAGGAATATCATAATATGTATGTAAGTGTCAAGATCGTGTTAAATGATTTCCCATATTTGGCAGCACATTTAAATTTGGACATTTCTTTGCCATTTGTCAGTGATCAATACAGAACATTCTGTGCCAACAGCAAGGACAGCCCCTACATTGCTGTGAAATCTATTTGACCACTAGATTCAAATTTTCTGACAGCAACTCTGTTGCCAAAAAATATAACAAAAAATCCAACCTGTAAAATAATAAGTATAATACCTACCAGTCTCAACTCTGATGCCTCTAATCTTCACTCTCTTGCACAGCTATATCAGCAGAAAAGTCTTCAGCATTTGAAATTTTGGGTGTGTTGGATGCCCACCTCTCCTGCTGAGTACTGTGGTTCTATTTGCTTGCCACTACATCACTAGTATGCCCCTTCAGATCTGTACTTGCATAACAGCTGGCTGGTGGAACTGGAATGCATAGAGGGGGGAGTAGGCATCTGACACACCCCGAAGTGTCAGATGCTAAAGAAATTTTTGGCTAGCGCAGCTCTGCAGGGCAGTGAAGACTAGAGTCACTGGTGGTTGGACTGGCTATTATTATTCCCCTTTTTTGGTGTGACCTTTTTTTTTTTTTTTTACTTTTTTTAAGCATCCAAGTCACTTTATTATTTGAAAAAGCTGCTTACTGTAGATACTACACAGAAGCTCAACTCACCACTCTAGCATTGTTACAAACAACCTGTAATCTGCAAACACTCAACCCACCTTAATATAGTGGAAAGTACACCGACCACAATCTGTAATATGTAACACAGACCCAAAATGACAGATCCTACTATGTTACAATCCCTTAGGCAATGGGATCTTGTAAAATTTTCTAGCAACTTAATCTCCTCACACCTTCCCCTCACAGGCAACCTACATAACCCCTCTTTTCTTCCAGCATATGAAATTCCATGCACTTTACAATGGTGGCAAACAAAAGTGTCAAGCATATTCTTTTAGCACTAGATGCTATAAAATCTGTTTCATATGTAAAAGAACATTGGAAATGACCTCTAACAGAAATGTTTTGTTATATGCAAATATATCACTTTATTAACAACCTCCTCACACTAAACATATACACCCACAAAACATAAAGCGGTTGTATCCCCTAAACAGTCACTTTTACCTACAGATAACTCTATAACAAGGCTTACCTGTAGGTAAAAAGAATATCTCCTAAACCTGTACGGTTTAGGTGATATTCTCACTGCAAGCGCCGCTGACGTCAGCAGGCGCATGCGCAGTGATGGCCCCGGCAAACCTGCCGGAAAGTCCGCCGTAAAGACGGGCTACTGTGCATGCTCGGGAGTGACGTCTCGCGACTCCGGCCACTCACAGCGCCAGAGCCGGAAGGATCCACAGATGGAAGATGGCAGCTCCCTCCTCGGAGACCGGGCAGACCTGTCGGAGCTTCGTTCTGAGGTAAGTATTTCATCATAATGAGCTAGTATGCCGTGCATACTAGCTCATTATGCCTTTGCCTTGCAGGTGGTTTTTTATTTTTTTTATTTTTCTAGGGGATACAACCGCTTTAACATTCTTTAAAATCAATGCTTAAAAGACCCCTACTGCTAGGGTCTATGTGGCTTTTTGTGAATCCATCCCTGAGCTTTCCGTAACCCCAGTATATTAACAAATGGGAAGGAGACTTACACTACACTAAGCAGACTGAAAAAAAAAAAAGTCTGGGAAGCTACCATGAAATCGTCAACCACTACCTTAGTGAAAGAAAACTCCTAAAATATATTATCCCTCAGGTACATGACAAGGTACTGACCTTCTGTTTTCAGGGCTGTACTCTCCCACATATTTGGTAGATCCAAGCAGTGCTGGGACAAGGTCATCTAGAGCCCATGGCGAACATGCCAAACCTGCTCTCCCTCAAGATATATGAGCATTATGTGTCAGCGAAAATTGCCCCCCAAAAAACTTATCTGAATTATTACTCCCTAAGCATAAATTCCTCTTCCTCCCAGTACAAATCTGCCCCCATGCTGAATTCCCCCCTCCCTGAACGAATCAATGCTCTCCATCCTCAACGCCCCCCCCCCAGTATAAATGCCCCATTCCGCACCGCCCCAAATTTCCCCTCTTAGAACAATTCTTACCACCTGCCGTTCCCCAAATTCTACCTTCCAACACAAATCCACTCCCCTCCAATCTCCTTATGGCACCCTCCCACCTCACATGATACTGCAGTGCCTAGGGCAGCTGTCCCTTCTGCCCCCCCCCTTGTCCCGACCCTGGATCCAAGTGTACATGGTGTGGACTATTTTGCACTGTGACTTAACACAAAACCCTTGGGAAGCCTTGCTACATAGACCAATACTTCACTTTTCCAAGATAGAACAAAAGTCGTTGGGATTTGTGTTCACTGTGGCCAGTCACACGTTTGCTAAAGCATAGAAAAAGCTAAATATCAACTTCTCTGAAGTTAAACAGTGGTTAGTGGGAGTCATGCATAAGAAACTCACGGCAATTTGGACACCCTAGCTGGATTACAACAGCTACGCGAGGGAACTGGAATACATATGCATCCAGCTGTTACCCACGATCCAACCCACCCTTACTCCTCTCTCCCCTATCCCACCCTGACCTCCCAACCCATTGTAAACTATTTATTATCTCTACCTCTCTGCATCTCAAACTCCTTCAGGCGAATGCTCACCCATCTTTTCTTCCATCTTCATTTCATCTTTCTCTTTATCACCTTCATTTGATACCCCAAGACTAACCCAAACCTACGTTTACCAACAGCTCTACATTATCCCTTTCTGCTATCCTTTCCATATCACTTATAGTGAAACCTTGCACTAAACGGACAGTGAAGGAATCCATATTAACCATAGAATCTTAACAATCAAATGCACTAAATATATTACATGGATGTTTCAGGGGAACGTTGATTTGTTTATTTTCAATATATATATATATTTGCCACTGCATTAAGGCTACTTTCACACTGCAGCTTAGCCGTGGTAAAACCCCGCTAGTTTTACCGCTGATATGGCTCCCCTATTCAGTAGGGAGCACAGCGCTTTTAGCATCCACAAGGGTTTAAAATGGGGTTAAAAAAGCCGGTGCCCTGCGCTACCGAGGCGGCGTGCAGCCGCTTCAGAAGCGAGTGCCTTTCATTTCAATGACAAGGGCCGTAGAGGAGCGATATATACACTGCTCCCCTCACCGCCCCAAAGATGCTGCTCGTAGGACTTTTTGTAACGTCCTGCAAGCGTACCGCCCCAGTGTGAAAGCACGCAGGCTTTCACATTGGGGTGGATTGGGGGGGATTTTTTAGGCGCTTTACAGACGCTATTTTTAGCTAAATAGTGTCTGTAAAGCACCTCAGTGTGAAAGAAATATTATTTTCTTCTCCCCTCAAAATTTATATTTATTGCCTTATTTGCAAACCCTCACTGAATGTAATCCTTGGCATGTCAATTATAAACTTGATGTTTATTGAAACTTCAATAAAACTTTTGTGAAAGAAAAAAGCTGCTTTGAAAGTTTTTATTTTGTATAAAGTAGACGTAAATAATCCCCAGCTCTAGCTTGCCAGTTAAACTATAGTGAGGATCTGTTATACTGAAAAGTATAGACAGTTCCAGTTTTAGGGGCTCATAATACTAAAACATGAAATGAGAAGAACTGAAGTAAAGTGAGGTAAATATAGGCCTGAGTTTTGCAAATGTAAAGGGAAGTGAATTGAACCTTTATTAACTTTGAACATTCAATTATGTGAAGAACCTCTTTTCACTGCACATGTTTGGATGTTTAAAATGAACATCACCACTCCCTTTCCCACTTCAGTAATTTCATTCACCACACATGAGCACATTTGAACTCACTTCACACTTTATTAAATTCAGTCCAATCTGTCCTAATTTATAAAGCTCAGAAGATGAAAATAAGACATGTATTTATGTTTCCTGTATTACATGATATTATGGTCAATTTAAAATGTCATGTCTTAAAAATGGCAGTTTGTAACATTAAAACGATGAGGTCATAGTATATCTGTTTAAAGTATAATATATATATATATATATATATATATTTCTTAGTATTTTCTTGGGGTGTCTTAAAATCTTTAACAAATTTTAATTTTCCAAAATTAATTGTATAAACTATTATTTACAACCTAATAATTATCACCACTACTACTGATGTATACTTGTATTATTATTATTACTTATTAATAACTAAACTGGGATTTCTTTGGAAAAAAGCTTCATTTTAATTTATCTACAAAAAAACACATGCAAATAAATATAATTCTTAATCATTGTTTGTTGTACTATTTTGGTTTTAACATTTTATTTCCAATAAAAATTTAACAATGACAATTTAAGCTTCTGCTGCTACATAACTGCCCAACATGATTAAATTCAATTAGGTTCCAAGTGGCTAGATTGCCGTCTTGTTCTTAGATGCCAATAATAATCATGTAAGTCTTCAGATATTCTTAACAAATCAAATTCATAATATGCCTCAAGAAACAAATGGAAATTTGTGACGGCAGAAAAAAAGCCCGTAGTGAATGCATACTTTTGCATATTTACAATAAATTAGATAATTGTATTTTAAAAAGATCTATGATAATATGGCAAATTCTGTATTTTAATATTCTCTGACCAAATAAATTATCATAAAATGTGACAACACCAAGCAAATCACTTACTTGATGATAGAAAATCCAACATTTTTTTGTGTTGTTTGTGTACCATAAATATAATTTTAAACTCTCAATGTCTATTTTTCTGTACTGGAAACTGCCTGTTAGCTATTAAAGGGGCAGTGCCATTCTCTTAGCCACTTAGTGATAAATGATGGATTAAATATTTCTGCTTTGGGCCATTCAAAATATGGGAACACTAATTACTAAACATTATCTGTAAAAAAGCATTCAGTGCTGTAGGGGGTGGATTAAACAAATAAATAGCAATCTATCTTAAGAGGTCAAAAAAGCATGATCAGAAACTTTAGAAAAGAAAACAAACACATGAAATTGGCAGTTTACTGCTGGCCTTTTTACGACACTGGTAGTTTGTGCCATTTGAATTTTAACATCATCATGAATTATAGCGATAGTGACAAAGTTAATAAGAAAAATATCTCCACAAATATGGCTTTTATGATGACTTTTTAACTTGGATAACAGCTCGCTATGCCCAACCATATACATATATATACAAATATGCAGGTTTTTGTTCAGAATCCTCCACTAAGATCCAGGGAACCCCATAGGGCTGACCCTTTTCATTTTAGTCTTCGCGTTCCTTGCTGCTGTAATTCAAATTAACCTTTTAATCCTAGGCCACACATTTTGAATACAGACCATAAGATCGTGTTATATGCAGACAATATCCAACTAAAAGTTACTTCTCCTCACATCACCCTGCCCTAAATATATTCCTCAAACTCCAACTCCTCCAAACAAACTATAATTTCACTTGGTCTACAACACTGCCCTGTTGAAGTATTCATATCACTCATTCTTTTGACTTGCTATACAAAACAAACTACCCTCCCCTCTTCATGAAACTCTTAACCTTCTGGCATTCTATACACATATCAATATATGCTATCACAATTTCTCACTTTCCAAAACTCATTATTATTTCGGGATCCCACAAATTACCATACACAGCCACATTATGTACATTATGCACACTTAAAAGAGGAAAGTTCAAAAAAATGGATATAGAATTTGCGTAGACCAAGATTAACTGCTCAAGTTCTATATCACCACAAACTAACTGACAGATGTTTTGTCTCAAATTTGAGAAAGTACAGGGCGGCCCAGATAGCACCCTTAGTGTCCTTCTACACATCCCATGAACTGCCTAAATGGTTCTATCTGAATATCATAGATAGTGTGACTATCACCATCTACATTATGATTAATAAAATTCCAATTTCCAGGCCTCCCATACAGGATCCCACTTTGCAACAATTCCGGAAACAATGGGACTCAAATACTTCAGCTTGATTTCACCCCACCTTCTGCTATCAGGTATCCTACATAATCTCCTCCTCCTCCCAGCCAATTAGAACTCCTTGATCTTTTAATAGTGAATAATGAATGGTAATAAACGTTTACAGTCTTTTATCGAAAGACAATATTAAATCCTTCCAATACCTTAAAAACAATTGCGGATTCCACAGACAGATTTTTTCCAACATTTTCAAATTAATCATTACATTTGTATGCTTCTTAAGAAAAGCACTGACTGTTAATGCAGTTCACCTACCCAGCAAATAGCTCTAAATCTTCTCTTATGCTTAAAAGGGAATGTGACCTAGGTGAATCCTTGGAAATAATTAAGTGAGACAAAATCTGGAATGGCATAGAAAAATGTTCAACCAACATTTTGCGTCATCGAGATGCACATAAAGTGCATTTTCATAAACAATCCCTGACTACATAGACAAATTTGCCCCTAGTGCCTGTTGTAGGGAAAACAGCAAGCTCTACCACATATGTTGGCAGTGTCCAAAGGCGCAGAGGCTCTGGATATGAG
>BLSH010153513.1:265550-281874 GCA_018402905.1 Glandirana rugosa
CTTTAGGTGACCCTTATTGTTTACGGGTGGTGGTCTCTGTGGAGGTGTGACTAGAGGAATGGCCTAGTGCCACTGGGGGATAATGCCTCCCAGATACACGCGGAAACCTTAATATTCATTAGAGGGGTCGTCGTCAGTCGTTGCTATTAGGCCGTTTCACTGAAGTATGGTCACGTAGTCGTCGTCAGTTTGTGGCAAGTACACTTATCTATATTCTTACGCTATCACGTCTACCATGACTGTTGAAAATTAAACATATAAATTATTTTCCACCAATGAGTGTAAATATTTCTATTTTGTGTCGTACATCCCCGTGTCGGGGTTCAATTTCTGGAGGACCACATAGACCCTCCGTAATAGGGGGTCACCGTGATCCGGTAAGGAGATCAGTGTGGAGGTGTCTCTGGTGGTGGGCATTTGTTATTCCCAGTGGATTTCCTTCAAAAGAATGCAATGGGACTCAAATACTTCAGCTTGATTTCACCCCACCTTCTGCTATCAGGTATCCTACATAATCTTCTCCTCCTCCCAGCCAATTAGAACTCCTTGATCTTTTAATAATGAATAATGAATGGTAATAAACGTGTACAGTCTTTTATCGAAAGACAATATTAAATCCTTCCAATACCTTAAAAACAATTGCGGATTCCACAGACAGATTTTTTCCAACATTTTCAAATTAATCATTACATTTGTATGCTTCTTAAGAAAAGCACTGACTGTTAATGCAGTTCACCTACCCAGCAAATAGCTCTAAATCTTCTCTTATGCTTAAAAGGGAATGTGACCTAGGTGAATCCTTGGAAATAATTAAGTGAGACAAAATCTGGAATGGCATAGAAAAATGTTCAACCAACATTTTGCGTCATCGAGATGCACATAAAGTGCATTTTCATAAACAATCCCTGACTACATAGACAAATTTGCCCCTAGTGCCTGTTGTAGGGAAAACAGCAAGCTCTACCACATATGTTGGCAGTGTCCAAAGGCGCAGAGGCTCTGGATATGAGTATACAACATAATCAGATTTATCTTATCCCACAATCCTTGGGTAAGCTTTATTAACCAGGCCAACCTCTGACTTTACAAGCACAAAACTAGTAACTTTAATATATTTAGCCACCAGGCCAGGCATACTATCCCCAAAGACTGGAAGCAGCCAACTGCCCCTTTACAAAATACTGGTTTGGCCTCATCTTGAATATGTAGTTTAGTTTTGGTCAACAATCCTTAGGAAAAACTTTCTTAAATCAGAAAAGGCTACATGAAGAGCCAAAAATTGAAAAAGGGGGCTGGAGGACCTCAGGCATTAAGACTGATTACATAGATTACAGTTGTTAACTCTGGAGAATAAGCATTTAAGAAATACAATTAAAATGCACAAATATATGTGGCTTCAGTAACCATAATAAACTGTTTACTCGAAGGTCCCCGAAGAAGACAGTTTAACCACTTGCCGACCACCGACCGATCGCATGCCCACTGTGTCCGGGGGGGCCAGGGAGAAGGTAGGGCGGACTCAATCGCCGCCGGCTACCCACGATGGCCCCCCCCGCAGTGAGAGAACGGAGGTCCATGTAAGTAAACGTGGATCTCCGTTCTCATAGAGGGGGAAGGGCGGTGATCACAGGCTTCCTCTATATGGAAGCCGTGATCATCCCCTTTCCCCAGCCAGGGCAGCCCACACTCAGTTAGAACACGCTTAGGGAACACAATTAACCCTTCGAGCGCCCCCTGCGGGTTAACCCCTTCACTGCCAATGGCATTTACATAGTAATCAGTGTGTTTTTATAGCACTGATCGCTGTATAAATGCCAATGGTCCCAAAAAAGTGTCAAAATGGTCCTACATGTCCGCTGCAATATCGCAGTACCGCTAAAAATCGCAGATCGCCGCCATTACTAGTAAAAAATAAATAAAAACCCCAGAAATGAATTCTCATCATCCGTAAACGCAGCAACTTTTGCGCAATCCAATCAATAAACGGCGATTGCGATTTTTTTTTACCAAAAATATGAGGAAGAATATAAATCGGCCAAAGCGATGGAAAGAAAATGTATATTTTTTTTGGATTTGTATTTTAGCAAAATTGTCGCTCTTCTTTTGTTTATAGCGGCAATCAGAAATGATGCAGAGGTGATCAAATACCACCAAAAGAAACTATTTGTGGGAAAAAAAGGATGCAACTTTCGTTTGGGTACAACGTCGCACGACCGCACAATTGACAGTTAAAGCGACGCAGTGCCGAATCGCAAAAAGTGCTCTGGTCCTAAAGTGGGAAATCCTTCCGGGGCAAAAGTGGTTAACCTTAGACTGTGAAATTGCTGTTAGAACAGTAAAAATGTGGAGCTCCCTCCACCAGGAGGTGGTACTAGTTAAGAGTGTTGGTAACTTTAGATGTCTTCCTCAGGAAGCAGACTATACAGGGCTATGGGAATTGTTAGAGAACAAAAATCACACATACACAAATACACAGGTTGAACTGGATGAACCTGTGTTTTTTTTTTTTGTGAATCAATGTGTCTGAGACACTCGGGCTGTATGGGAATGAGGTCCTGTGCCCACTGCTGTAAGTGCTGGCCAGGAAGGGAGCTTGTCTATGCTCCAGGCAATGGCAGAGAGTGATTAGGTGTCCCTGGTGCTGTACATCAAGTCAAAACCTGCTTTATGATAGTAAATAGCAGTCTCAGCCTGGACCCCCGCCAGGCCATGCCCCCAACACATGTCACTCCGCCCATTGGAGCCCCATGAGTAAGCTTCGGAGTGAAATGAGTTTCAGCCTTATACACTGTATAATGTAATTATGTAATTTTTACCGGGGTTAAGCAGAAAATAATGAACACTATGACACGCAAGGAGCTTAGGGTCATTCTGAGCAATACACATTTTAAATCCCTTAAAACATGGTCTCCATACCTTGCTTTTGCTGTGATCCGAAAGATTATGGAATCGGGTACCCAAGTCATGCCCCACATTCTGCCTTCAAAACACCTTTGTCCATTTCACCTGTCCTTCTATTTTAAACTGACACACTGTCTGTCGACCCCCTTTTTAATATTCTTGTTGGCAAAGGGTTGTTGGGGACAATAATTATTTCTTGCATAATATCCACCATGCTCAGCCCATTCTAAAGCAGTGATGCACTGGTCAACATTACTTTCACATAGGAAGATTTTTCTGACCACAAACTGTACCAAGTTTTGCTCTCCATTTAAAACTATGCCACTGATAGCTGCAAATGTATCTTTGTCACTGTTACTGTTCATCCACTTTCAGTGGAGTGGCCTTTCTCCTCTGCAGCTGACCACAATACCTGGCACTTCTGGATTTGGTGGAGCATTTAACTTCATTGGCCAGTGTTTGAGTCTAGCAGCCAAACACTAGATCAGAGCACTGTTACATCACCAGGGCAGTGATGTCGCTACTCCCTGGCTTTCAGACACCATACTTTTAAATCTGGCTGGGGAGGTGGTCAGGAGCGATGAGGGATCACTGGTAAACAGTTTAATCTGCATATATTTTGCCTTCCTTTGTTCCTCCCCTCCCCACCCCTCATCACCCCTTTTTAATTAAAGCCTTTTTCCACTCATTACATACTTTATTTTAGACCCGGTGATGTCATAACTGGGTCTCTGTGAATCTCTATGCAATGTAGGCAAGCCATAGAAGGTGAGAGGGGCTGGCAGGGTGATGTAAATAGCTTCCTGAAAACATCATAGCACACTTCATTGGTACTCCTTTCAAGAGCCCTAAGACCTGATGCAAGCAGTAGACTGGCGGCACTTTGGAGGAGTCAAGAAATTTTAAAATGCCTTGAAGGGTGGATGTTAGTCTGAAGAATTAGGTATTCCTAGATAGGCTGCATTTAGGTAATGCTCACGTACTCCATGACTGATAAAATTACAATTTGCTTCCAAGGGAAGAGGATAGGGAGGAGAGTGTAAAAACTTGCAGGATATCCTTCAGCCAGGAAATTAGGTAGGCTTTATCTGATTTGCTGCAGCTTCTATTCCACACCATGAAAAGCTCACAGGGGACAGTGAAATCAGAGTAAGCAATTTCAGTTCTGGAGTGGAACCTGTACAACTGTGCAAGACTGAAGATAAACCTGGATTTCAGCTTTAATAATTAATAGCCCGTATCAGTGGTAAAAAAAAACTAAAGCCTCTACTGATTTACATACAAACTGAGTATGGTATATCATCATCCAACTGGAAGGGAAAAGACTGAGAGATCGGTCCCCACCCGGTCACCCATATAAAGGAAATTTTAAAGTACTATCTCGGTACTAACTTAAACAAGATATACTCAAAGTTTCATAAAAAGATTTTTCAATTCTTTATTTATACAAAAGACTATAAAAACAGGATATCCAGATTGTTAATGAAAAAACATCATGAAGGTGCATGGTAACAATCCATGTATATCACCAACATTCATGTCCCCTGCTAGGGGGAACCAGGATATGATGAGTTCCCACAGATATCATTGTTCTCAACATGTTACATGGAATTCTACCACTTCATCAGGAGAATATCTGTAATTAATCATTACAATAATAAACACCAAATGTCAAAACATCATAAAGTATAGCAAAATATCCATCAAACATAATATAATATTTTACTTTATTATGTTTGTTGGATTTGACATTTGGTGTTTATTATCGTAATGATTGATTACAGATATTCTCCTGATGACGTGGTAGAATACCCAGAACATGTTGAGAACAGCAGGGGACATGAATGTTGGTGATATGTTACATAGCTACATAGTTGGCGAGGTTGGAAAACTACAATAGTCTATTCAGACCAACCTATATAGATGGATTGTTACCATGCACTTTTTATGATGTTTTTTCATTAAGTATCTGGATATCCTGTTTGATAGTCTTTTGTATAAATAAAGAATTTAAAAATCTTTTTATCAAATTTTGAGTACATGTCGTTTAAGTTGGTACCGAGATAGTCCTTTAAAATGTCCCTTTTATGGGTGACCGGGTGGGGACCAATCTCCCTGTATCAGTAGTAAATGTAATAGTAATGTTTTTCTGCTTTTGAAGAACTTCGATTTCAATGTGTAGGCTGCACATGTTAATTAACAAGAAAGAGTTTCTTATTTTTTGTGGTTTGATAGAGTCATACAGTGTCATAAGAATACACATACTAACCCAAACTGAGGTAGGAACAACAGCTTGTACATGTCCCCCGTGATGGAATGGGCTAATAATAGTACAACTGCATTTGGGGAAGTCTGATTAACAACACTTTCGAAGAAATTAAACATTTTTGGATGATTTCCAGTTCCTCTCAGAACAAAACAATACAATATTGCACAGAGCTACCAGAACAAGTGCACTGAGAATGATATGGGAACTTATCATTTTGTTCAAAATATTCAAATATATACACACTGGGAAGGTTATAGATCAGTGTTTTTGTCTAGGATATTGGAAACATTTTGCTGCCATGTACAGTATCTCACAAAAGTGAGTACATCCATCACATTTTTGTAAATATTTTATTATATCTTTTCATGTGACAACACTGAAGAAATGACACTTTGCTACGATGTAAAGTAGTGAGTGTATAGCTTGTATAACAGTGTAAATTTGCTGTGCTCTCAAAATAACTCAACACACAGCCATTAATGTCTAAAGCGCTGGCAACAAAAGTGAGAACACCCCTAAGTGAAAATGTCCAAATTGGGCCCAAAGTGTTAATATTTTTTGTGGCCACCATTATTTTCCAGCACTGCCTTAACCCTCTTGGGCATTGAGTTCACCAGAGCTTCACAGGTTGCCACTGGAGTCCTCTTCCACTCCTCCATGATGACATCACAGAGCTGGGGGATGTTGGAGACCTTGCGCTCCTCCATCTTCCATTTGAGGATGCCCCACAGATGCTCAATAGGGTTTAGGTCTGGAGACTTACTTGGCCAGTCCATCACCTTTACCCCCACCTTCTTTAGCAAGGCAGAGGTCGTCTTGGATATAAATAAGTTTATCTTGGTCTCATCAGACCGCAGGACATGGTTCCAGGAATCCATGTCCTTAGTCTGCTTGTCCTTAACAAACTGCAGGCTTTCTTGTGCATCATCTTTAGAAGAGGCTTCATTTTGGGATGACAGCCATGCAGACCAATTTGATGCAGTATGCTGTGTATGGTCTGAGCACTGAGAGGCTGACCCCCCACCCCTTCAACCTCTGCAGCAAAGCTGGCAGCACTCATATGTCTATTTCCCAAACACCGCTGAATATGACGCTGAGCATGTGCACTCAGCTTTTTTGGTCGTCCATGGCGAGGCCTGTTCTGAGTGTAACCTGTCCTGTTAAACCACTGTATGGTCTTGGCCACCGTGCTGTAACTCAGTTTCAGGGTCTTGGCAATCTTCTTATAGCCTAGGCCAACTTTAGGTAGAGCAAGAATTCTTTTTTCAGATCCTCAGAGACTTCTTTGCCATGAGGTGCCATGTTGAACTTCAAGTATGCGAGAGTGAGAGCGATAACACAAATTTTAACACACCTGCTTCCCATTCACACTTGAAACCTTGTAACACTAATGAGTCACATGACACCGGGGACGGGAAAATGGCTAATTGAGCCCAAATGGACATTTTCACTTAGGGGTGTACTCACTTGCCAGCAGTTTAGACATTAATGGTTGTGTGTTGAGTTATTTTGAGGAGACAGCACATTTACACTGTTATACAAGCTATACACTCACTACTTTACATTGTAGCAAAGTGTCATTTCTTCAGTGTTGTCACATGAAAAGATATAATAAAATATTTAAAATGTGAGGGATGTACTCACTTGTGAGATACTGTAAGTATCAAAATATACAAAAATGAATGCATTTAAAGGTATACAGAGTCTCATAGGCTCTAAGCATTTTGAAAAGCATGCCAACAAATCAGAGTCTAAGCTACATTTTCAACTCTGCACTATGGAATTGGTATTTGGTAGCTGATTTTTTTTTTATTATCAACAAGAAACTTTTCTGATTAGCTCACATTTCATGCAAACACCCAGAAAATGTCTTACCTTTTGACACATGACTCGATCATGTCACTTGCCATCAGTTTAAGGCGCTGCTCCAAGTGCTTCCCAAACTCTTCCTCAGGCCAATGGAGGTCGCGAATAAACGTTTGTAGGGCATCAAGTTTCCAAAATAAGTCTTCTGATGTGGCTGATCCATTACTGGCAGGGCAACAGGAGAAAACATTATTAGATGGATGATTAACACGCAGCCCGATGTGGAGAGCATTTTCTGTGGAGCTTGTCCCATTATCCTTTGCTATGGCACTTAAATTAACTGTCATCTCCAACATCGGGGCTGCAATTTATTTTTTGTTTCTAGTCCTATTCTAACTTTTATTTGGAGCAAAACACAACGAAATTAGACAAAACTGGATAGTTTGTAAGCAATTCTCGTCCTTAATTAATAATCACATCACTGTATGTAGTTATTGAAATTAAGGATACAAACTGGGGAAGACAATCCTTGATTGTTGACCACCACGTTAAAGTAAGCAGTTGTGAACAATCAGGGTTCCATGCACGTCTGTAAGAATACTGTTAAAAAGGATTCAAACTAGGTAAAAGGTTGTGCTAACTAGTGGTGAGCGAGGTCATCATTTTAATTGCAAAAAAAAAAAAAAACACACACCTTAACTTCTTGGATAAAAAAAAAATAAAAAACATGTATAAAGACATTTTGACTTTTGAATTGCATTAAACCAATTATTATTATTGTTATTATTGTGGTGTTTTGTAGTTACCTCCTAAGCATATGATTAATAAATACAATGATTTTATTAAAATGTTTTTAGCATATGCAGAAACTCATGTTCATTAGCCTATTTCCAACATTTTTTTTCTCTGCAATTATACTATCAAAGAGAATTCCCTCCTCGCAAACCACTAGCGCTAACACAGCAATTTATCAGATGTTATACACACCATGCAGTACCACTTGTACTGACATCCTCTATAGAAACAGATTAAAGTAGGCGTTTCTATTATGACAGATGCCAGCTGCATTGAGTTAATGCTGCAGAGCAATACATAGCTAAATGCACATGTAGCTATTGCAGGGTGAAAAAAAAAACCAAAATCATACTCCCAACATGCCAAGGATCTTGAGGTCCTGCTTCAACAAAAGTTATGATTTAGGAATAAGTAATATTACTACTCAAAGAGGTATCTGATAAATGGAAAAAAAATTGTGCCTTGACAGTGAAAGTAATTCAGGAAAACAGGCGCGTCAAAAGATATTCAACCAGGTAGTTTGGCTCTATGATGGTAAATATTTTGCTATGTAGGTGTCTCAGTTCTACGAGCACATCCTGCAAACAGTTCTCTTCCAAATGAAGGCTTGGAAAAATGTATATTTTTGAAATCTAAATTGAGTTTTGGAACGATAAAGGTTTATGTTTTAAATCACAGAATACACACAAATGTAATAATTGGTGTCTATTGCTACAACATTTTGACACCCATCTGCCTTCAGAATTAATACAAATTTCTTGTCGTTTTTTTTTTCCTCTTCTTCTTTATGTTTTTGTAATGTCACAATTGAAATGATTCCCATGCCTAATTTGGATTTCATTGATTGATTAAAGCCATCATATGCTCAGTTTACTGGTTTATATCTTTTCCAAGAAACAGTGTTACACATCATGCACAGAGAGGGGAAAAAGCCTTAGTTACCGATACCTAATCTACCTTTCTCCAATATAGTAATCATAGCATGAACATGACATTTATTTCTTTGTCTAGTTATAAATCACAATAGAATAAATTAAATATATAGAGATTTTGCCACAAGATGGGACGTGTAGCTGAAGCCATGTGCCAATCTGTTTAACAAACGTACATGTGTTGCTAGTTATTTTATAATTACTAAAATATTAATTGTATCATCATCATCATCATCATCATCATCATGAAGTGTTTATTAAAGTTTAAAATGTAGTTATATCATTTTAGCATTAACATAAAGGTTCATTTAAAAATGGTAACAATGTAAATGAATGCACTAACCTTGGCATTTGTAGCTATTGTGTTTATTTTCTTTTTTATTTGGAAGGGGGTAGATTATGTTCTAAAAGTATCACTACAGAGATTTTTTCTAAAAGTTAGCATTCACTCAGAAAATGAGAATTCTTTTTATACAGCCAATCAAGTTCAGTATTTTTTTTAAAGGAATCATTTTATGCTGGCCCAAAAAAGGGTATTTGCTTCAAACATCCAAGTGTCTGCAGAGTAGTGATAGCAAAACTTTTGCCATGCTGCATAGCCAGATACGTTTCCTTACCATTCTCTGGTATTGATAAACAATAACGCTTAGTATCCTAACTGCCTCCAGCCATATGATTGGATCATGAAGGCACAGCAGGACATTGAGAGGGTCAACCCTGTGCTCTTCCCTCCTGTAAATAAGTTCCTGTGTTTGACTGACAGCAATTCAGCAGAGCTCTAACCGATATATATGTCTGCCCACCCCTGTCTTGAGATAAATTCTGGTGTACAGGGAATTATGGGTGGGATATGTGGCTGGCAATCTGAAAGAGGCATATTACATTTTCTATGTTTTTCATTCTGCAATAGTTGATTTGTGCTAATCCAGTTACTTGTACAGGCATGATATGACCATACACAAGGCAAACTCTCAATGGAGCTCCACATAGGGCTCTATAAATGTGAGATCTTGGCCTGACCACTCTAAGATGTATTTTTAATAGAGGGGGAAGGAGAGGAGGCAGAGTGAGAAGCAGGAGTCTGGTACCAGATTATTAGAGGGGAGTAATACGGATTGGTACATGTTTCCCAACCTGTTCATTTGCTAGTTCCTCTGCACAGTGGATGGCAAACAATTTCAGAGTTCACCAAATGACATCATCACAATTGAGATACAGAAACCTCACATCTATGGGTACCTAAGGACAAAATTGACTTTACTGGTTGATCCTGAACCTTGATTGTGTCTTACATGTATCTGAATCAGATTAATACAGAAGCATGCGTTGATGTACTTTTATATAATTATTTACATAAGAGAAATACTAGCACTAACATTCCTGGCCTCCTAAAACTGCTAGGTGTTTGGATGTTGTGCTGACCATCTTCCTTTAAGGCCATCTGGAATGTTGGAAGTCCTTATCTGCATGCTTGTTTTGGGTCATTGACTTTAAATAATAACATCAGAGGATCTCAAGGGAAAAAAGTAGCATTTTTAGAAGTCAAAATCATTAAGGGCATTCTCTGCTGATCTGTCATGAAAGGTTTCCCAATAAAGTGACTCTTTAATGAGAAAACTATGGGGTTTTCCATTGTTGGCACAGGCTTGGAAATGCTTTGCTGTGTCTGGCTTCAATATTTTTCAGTCACAGAACCAGCATGCTGTAAATGAATGATAGAATGCCTTTTCTCTATACTACTTCCAGGTTACAGATTTAAAAAGCACTGAAGTCAAAACAACACCATGATTGCTTAAAAATGGACATTCCCAAAAGAGTGGTCAACAATAGCAGCCTCAATACTTTTCGAATGGCAAAGTCACTTTAAGGCCTTATATTTTACAAAAGTCTGCAAATAATTTAAAAGAACATATTTCATTTTTGATTATAAACACTTAACAGATGGTGAAAGTTTACAATAAAGTCTTCTAAATCCTTTCCATCTACATACACAGACATATGTTAGGATTTTGATGGGTAATTCAACACCTTTAGATATGTACATCTTTAAACAATATTACTTTTTTCTTTTCTTATATAGTATGTCATTTTGTGCTGGGACATGAATGGGTGTTCCAATCTATAGGGTGCATATCTATAATTTCTTAAATGAAATGTCATTTTTAGAAATATAGCATTTTAATTTTAAGTTTTCATTTTGTTGAAGTGTATTTTCAATTAAGGATGTTATGTTCTTAATTATATTAACTATATCAGTTTATGTTGTTTTAATATGATTATTTTTTATTGCTATTAACATTTTGAATTGAATCTTTATGATTTAAAAGCTGTGTTAAATATGTGAAGAGTTTAAAAATCTACTTTGAAATCTTGTTAGAAATAATACACATTCATGCTAAGACTGCTCAACATATAAATGAGGTCTAATGTGAAGTGAATACACACTCAGAATCATAAATTGCAGCCATCCATGACGGTGCAGAAAAGCTAGGCATTTGTGGGAGGTTAACTGGTAGGGCTACAGGTACTTTAGGGAGATTCACATTTGGAAGATTCACATTGGGCAGATTACTTGTTAAACTCCTGTGGAAGAAACAGACAGAAAGAAAAAGATACCATAACATGACAATGCGGATGTAGCAAAAGCACAAAGACACTCAGAAAGAAACACGAAAGAAAGATCCAGTGTGTGAAAAGATAACAAAAAAATTAGAATGCGACAGTTCAAAAAGAAGCATGAAGAATGGAATATTATCTGCTTTCTAGAATAAAAAATGGCAGTTACTAAACAAACACATACAATGCACAATTCACAAAATAAAAGCCACAAAATGCCACAATTAAAAAGTTTCATATGCATCGCAAAAACAAGCTGCAAACCTCATCCGTAAGTAATGAATTAAAATGATCTCAGCGTGACCACACAGGTGATTTTAGCAAACATCAATTACAAAAAGTGTGGTGGAAAAGTATAAATAGGACATGCTGAATATGTTTGTATGTAAACTAGAGAAAATGTTCATAGAGAAGTCTGTATAGCTGAATATTTTACTACTGTTTACCATTATCTGGGCTGAAAAAAAAACATTGTCATACATGTTTCATAATTTACAATTAGTGAAGGCAGCCATTTTGCGTGCTGAACCTTTTTTTTAACTTATCACTTAAACTTAAACGGGTGGATGCCTGAATATTTATTAAAATGAATCGAAAATTCAATGTATAATCTTATATGGGAGCCTCCAAAAAACAAATAATAAAGACTAAAATAAATAAAATATTAGAAGATAGAAGAAAAACTCTCATCTCAGACCTCAACTTTTTTGCTACTTTCTGAAGGCGTCAATGACATTGCTGTGTCTCACTGCTGCTCAATGGAAGAGCCGAGTGAAATCTGTCCCAGCAGGCAGCAGTAAAGCACAGCAATGTCACCAGTGCCTTTAGGAAGTGTCCGGAAGCCAGAGTTATTTTTTCTTCTACTTATTTTTTTAAGCCTTTAATAGGTGCACTTTATTGGTGGGGACACTCCCTGAGATAAGTGGACCTTGAAGTTTCATACAGGGTCTCCACGGGTTGACTATTACCCAATAGATCACCCTTAAAACGCATGGATATACTTACCTTTTTGGTAGCCCATGTATTAAATAGTCGCCACTAGGCTTGCTCCCCAGTCACTGCAAGTAGTCTACACTTCTGGGTGTGTAAAATACTTTCTCCCCCATCAGCCACTGTAGTTCCTACCACCAGCTTATATGTCTTTTAGAATGGAACCATGGCAGGCTGGTGGGGAGAGAAAGTATTAATCAGATCATCGAATGCTTGCAGTGGCTAGGTAGTGAAGATGCAGATGGTTTTTAATATATAGACTGCCAAAAATTAACTATATTAATCCTTCTTTCACAGGTGAGCTATTGAGTAAAAGTGTCCCAGTAGAGACAGGATCAGTTAAGGCACAATAGAGACATAATTGAAACATGTGACATGATAAATGGTAATACCCACAAAATGGCTCTCTCCATTATACATAGAGTACAACTCCTGTTAAGAAAAATGTCCAAAATGACATAAAAAAGATCACATAAGTACAGCTGAGTTTAGATTCCTGCCCCCCCCAAACAAGGAAAAAACATTTCTAACATATGTGATAAGTATGTGTTATATGTTACAGTCCCTGTACCTGGGAATGTGTGTTTTCATTTGGCATTTTAGAAGATCTGTTTTACTCAATGATTTTGTGCATGCATTAGTACATTACACCCAGGTGGAGATTTAGTAAAAGAGAAACTCAGAATCGTTCCTTTAAAAGGAATCAACAACCTGGTGTCAAAAAGGGTTCCCATATGAATAAATATTGTTTTAAATAAATATATTTTTCCAGCATTTAAATAGATTAGAAACTCATCCAGTGTTGTGTTTAGATGTGACTGGAGTGGGGCTTTATTTTATACCCTGTCAGACCTTTACTGCTGTCCAGGATGCCAGGGTGATCTCTACCCAAGCTGATATGAAGTTTTGGTCCGCTTTAAAAAAAAAAAGATAGGATTGCAGTACAAATATTGAAATACATTAATTTGCTCTTGCATCTCTGCTTACTCCTGTCTGCAAGTTTCCTGTTAACACATGTGCTCAGCAAAGCCAGAATGGCTATGAGTGCTACTTGCCCTCTGCCATTTTAAGTACTGCTGAGCAATGGATGAAAGAAACTGATATCAAAACAGATTTAGGTACCTATGGTAGCTGTATATGAAACATATCAATTATTTATATTTTGTATTTTTTACAATCAAAAGTGTTTTAAGATCTATGTGAAGCTCAGACTTGAAAAGTGGTCAGTGGCCACGTTTTTGTATTAAAACCATGTTTTATTTGAGCAGCAGAGGTAGGAATTTATGCATCAAACTGTCATCCCAATTCTAGTTTGGACAAAACAAAAATAGTCCTTAGCAACTTAAAAAACTGAAAAACAGCTGCAGCTAACTAACCCAATGAACCCAGTGTCTGTAGCTGTCCCCCAGAGACACACCGATTCTGCACCACTTCTGTTCTGAGTTATACTCAGCATTATTTAACCTACTTCATGTGATCCAATGGTGTCAATGGGCTTCCCCTACCCTTGGTTCCCAGAATATTTCTGCAGGGAGTGGTGCCTTGTAATGACACGTTGCCACTCTGTGCAGCAGTGCAAGGTCCTACCTTGGAAAAAAGGTTTGTATGCAGATATATTTAGGGGTTGTAGGTACTCCTATACAGAGAAGTGGACACAACGGGAGAGGACTGGCAAGTCCTTAATTAGAAGGGTAGGAAAGACTTCAGAGAATGCTTAGTGTTTTTTAAGATAATTTAACATAACACTGGTCACATATTTTAATGCCCCAACCAATAGTCAAGATTTGACTAGAAGACCTCTGTATGGCCAGCTTTACAAACCTACATGAAACAATTTTCAAAATGCACAAGTACTTCCTGTAAAGTCAATAGTTACTCCTTTCTCTTTTTTAAAATTTTGGAGGGGACACATACGAGTGTGGTTTAGAACAAATAAGCGAACTTGTCATTAAGAGACGCATAAGCTCATGAATATATCCCATATGTCACCTCATTGTTTGGAGGCTCAAGACATGTTGTAATAAATATGCTTTATGGTTTCCAGAATATCTAAAACACAACACAGAGAGAGTTGGATTTCACCTCTATTGTCTTAAGTGTTTGCTAAACAAATTTATAAAAAAAACAATAAGAACATTTCTAACATCCATTGAAATCATTTCTGAAAGAAATAAAAATAGAAAATGTTAAAGAATTAGCTAAATCAATCAATCTATCTATCTATCTATTTATCTATCTATCTATCTATCTATCTTTATCTGCGTGGCCAGGTCTTGCTGTGTCATATAAACATATAAAAAGCCAATCATCCTATATTATTGTGTAATTAAAAAGCCCTTATATTAATATATAATTTATGTTGAAGTTCTCATCAGATGAAAAAATCATGCCCACCTTCATGTACTCTGTATGCATCAGGCATTATAGTAGATATTTAAACCAGACTTCCCAGGTTTTGCAATGGCCATTTCAAGAGGGTCTAAATCTACCTACAAAAATAAGAAAATCTTTACCTGAACCTGATAATGGTTGGATTCATCTAGAGGTAGTCTATGGCTTCTGAAGGGAGCCTTTGGTTAAATATTTTTTTCAGAAAAAAATCTATTGTATAGATTTTCTAGCTAACTGTTATTGTCCCTCTTTAGGTAACACATAATCTTTTGGTGGCTAGATTTCCATTTTAAATATGTCCCTTCTCCCTGACAGATTGGGGATGGAGGAGTACAGCTAGGAACTGGCTACTAATGCTCCAGGTAGATAGAAGAAGCATTAATGTTTATTTGATTACCTTCTTAGCAATGTCTTTGTGGAAATATAGAGAGCATCACAGAATATCTGCATGGGTAGGTCAAAATTTCCTTTGCTAAAGGTTACATTTCTCAGAGATGTGTATCCTTGTCCTGTTAGATTTTTCCCAAAATTTCTATCCTGGGGATAACATTGTCACCAGGACAAGAAGTAAGGTAAAATTACCCACATAGGGCCATAGACAACTTCTCCCCCTTTACTTTAAACAAAACTAGAAAAAAAAGTCTGGTTTAGATGTGCCTTTTATTTGGTTATCTGGGCTTACATTTTTTGGCAAAAGTTGCTAACTATTGCTTTAACGTAGTCAGTAATGGTACTTAATTGCTATAAACATTAATAATGTATTTACATTATGAAAGATTACTGCATCAGCGAAGATCAATTTATAGAGAAAATGTCAAGAGCAACCCATAAAGTTAGGGCTAACTTCCTTTGAAAACTCTTTTTATTATGGATAGAACAGGGAAGGATTAGAACCTGAGGGAGGTTTTTATTTCAGCCTGTGTCCTCTTAGTGACAGAAAGTCAGAGGAGAATGAAGCGATGGCAAGTTTATACAATGGGGGACAAATAAAGCAAAAAAATAAATTTTGGTTAGATGCTTGGTCAGGTTTTTAATACTGATTGTTCATTATTGTATTGGGAGTCACCATTCTCCTCACTTCATCTGGAGCCAATGGGTTGTCAATAGCACTCACAGTGAGGGAAAATCTACCCAGGAGAGTAACAGACAACAATAAAAACCTGATAGGGCTTCTTAACCTTTCCTGCACTTTATGTGTTAATAGGTAAAAAAACAGTTTAACCACTTCCCCACTGGGCACTTAAGCCCCCTTAACAACCAGACCAATTTTCAGCTTTCAGTGCTCTCACATTTTGAATGACAATTACTCAGTCATGCAACACTGTACCCATATTAAATTTTTGTCCTTTTTTTCACACAAATAGAGCGTTCTTTTGGTGGTATTTAATCACTGCTGGGTTTTTTATTTTTTGCGCTATAAATGAAAAAAATGAAAATTTTGTTAAAAAAAATGCATTTTTCTTCATTTCTGTTATAAAATTTTGCAAATTAGTAATTTTTCTTCATAAATTTTGGCCAAAATTTATACTGCTACATATCTTTGGTAAAAAAAAAAAAAAAAAATAGTGTATATTATTTGGTCTTTGTGAAGGTTATAGAGTCTACAAGCTATGGTGCCAATCAC
>BLSH010153513.1:290549-301655 GCA_018402905.1 Glandirana rugosa
GTTGGACATATAACGTGTTCAGTGAAACCTTATTAGGCTTTCTGTAGACCCGTGTCGTAAAAAACGTGTATACTTGAAAAAAAGATACTCTGAAATGTTATATATACTTTAGTTAAGTGCCTTATAATTAAATACCAAAATATAATAAACATAAAAACTACCTGAAATTGCAATATATATAAAAATAGCAAATTTCAAAACTTTGTGTCCAATTGTGCCTCGTGAAATGTTTAGGTGGTTTCACAATTAAACATAAATTTGATAGATATGTGACACACGTCTTAATAATCCGTTTACTCATAAAACTGGTGTAGTAGGAGAAATACGTACAACAGGTAGTAGGCTTTCGAGCCTATACAGCTTGGAGTAAGACAACATGCATAAAGAGGATGATGTGGTCAAAATACTCATTTGCCTAATAATTCTGCACACAGTGTATAGATAGTTTAAATACAAATTAACACTTTGGTGGATTTGTAAAGTGCTCCGTGTTAACCTGTGTTTCAAAACTTTAAACGATAAAAATATATATAACGTTAAAGTCCATCAAAAATACAAATAATATAAAACCATAAATTAATATTCCGTGAATTGATTTCATATATATTGTAAAGTCTCATAGAAAAAAAGTTCATATGTGCAAAAAATGCTGTGCCCAGATGTCTTTCGGATTATTCCAAAGTGACTTGTGCAATATACAGGTTGTTTTTTTTGTGAAAAAAATGTCGGTCAACTCTTGCTCCCCTTACATGTTCTCACTCACCAGAGAACGGCACCCCTGCAGGGGTAAACCACATGTATGGAGAATATCCGGTGTTCTCATCTCCTGTGCTGGTTGCTCCTCAGCTGAGCCGTTTAATCCTCCGCTGTGGATCACCTCTCCCCACCAGTGTATGTAAAGGGATGGAAGGAAGCACTCATAGTGTATTCCAAATATAACTTAGTTGTATTTCAATCCAAATGAATAAAAGTATAGAAAGTCCAAGTCTATAACTGTTGAATAGTCACAGTGTACTGTACGGGTGCACTGACTGGAAACAGAAAACAAATCTCCTATGGTCTGGGACAGTTTGCGTTCTACAGACTCTATTTCCGAAACAGGAAGTGACGTTACGGCAGACCAGAAAGCCCGGCTTACGCGTTTCGTCATAAGACGTCGCTTGGAGCCGTCTATGAGAGTTTCCAATATATATGAAATCAATTCACTGAATATTAATTTATGGTTTTATATTATTTGTATTTTTGATGGACTTTAAAGTTATATATATTTTTATTGTTTAAAGTTTTAAAACGGAGGTTAACATGGAGCACTTTACAAACCCACCAAAGTGTATATACATATATGTATTTTTATGTACACTATGTATATATTTTTTATTAACAAACTTACAGAGTAATCGTTAATTAACTACAGAGACAGCACCACTCACCCCTATTCATATTATTTTTCTAGAACTATTATAAATGTGCTTTAATATATTAAACCTCATTAAAATCAGATTTTTTATATTCCATTTATTACATTTGCAGTAGGGGCTTTCTTATCATTAGGGTCCACTAGAGGATGACCTAAACCCAATTACTAAAATCTTATCAAAACTTTACCATGTTAATATACACTCACCGGCCACTAGGTACACCTTGCTAGTATCGGTTTGACCCCCTTTTGCCTTCAGACGTGCCTTAATTTTTCGTGACATATATTCAACAAGGTGTTGAAAACATTCCTCAGGGATTTTGATCCATATTGACATGATAGCATCACGCAGTCACTGCAGATTGGTTGGCTGCACATCCATGATGTGAATTTTCCTTTGCATCACATCCCAAAGGTCCTGTATTGGATTGAGATCTGGTGACTATGGAGGCCCTTGGAGTGCAGTGACCTCATTGTCATGTTCAAGAAACCAGTGGTGAGATGATTTGAGCTTTGTGACATGGTGCATTATCCTGCTGGAAGGAACCATCAGAAGATGAGTACACTGTAGTCATAAAGGGATGGACATGGTCAGCAACAATACTCAGGTAGGCCTTGGCATTGAAACAGTGCTCAGTTGGTTCCAAGGGCCCCAAAGTGTGCCAAGAAAATATCCCCCACACCATTACACATAGAAACATAGAAAAGTGACGGCAGAAAAAGACTGAGTAGTCCATCGAGTCTGCCCTTTTTTATTTAAAATGTTTTTTTTTTTTGCTTTTTGTTTACACCACCACCACCAGCCTGAACCACTGATACAAGGCAGGATGGATCCATGCTTTCATGTTATTTACGCCAAATTCTGACCCTAACATCTGAATGTCGCAGCCGAAATTGAGACTCATCAGACCAGACAATGTTTTTCCAATCTTCTATTGTCCAATTTTGGTGAGCATGTGTGAATTAAAGCCTCAGTTTCCTGTTCTTAACTGACAGGAGTGGCACCCAGTGTGGTTTTCTGCTGCTGTAACCCATCTGCTTCAAGGCTCGATGTGTTGTGTATTCAGATATGGCATTCTGCATATCTTGGTTGTAAGGAGTGGTTATTTGAGTTACTGTTGCCTTTCTATCATCTCAAAACAGTCTGTCCATTCTCCTTTGACCTCTGACATCAACAAGGCATTTCCCTCCACATGACTGCCGTTTATTGGATGTTTTCTCTTTTTTGGACCATTCTCTATAAACCCTAGAGATGGTTGTGCGTGAAAATCCAAGTAGATGAGCAGTTTTTGAAATACTTAGACCAGCCCATCTGGCACTAACAACCATGCCACGTTCAAAGTTACTTACATCCCCTTTCTTGCCCATTCTGATGCTCAGTTTGAACTTCAGCAAGTCGTCTTCACCACGTCTAGATGCCCAAATGCATTGAGTTGCTGCCATGTGATTGGCTGATTAGCAATTTGTGTTACCAAGCAATTGAACAGGTGTACCTACTAAAGTGTCCAGTGAGTGTAAATTCAACAGGTGTTATCTAAGCTTATTAAATCTTCAGATTTCTTTTAAAGATCATTTGCTATGAAGGTCCTTGTTCAGGCACTTCCTGTTATGGGATGAAAACTCTCCCAATTGTGCTACTTCTCACTCTGTTACAGGCACGACTATGGCAAGACTACAAGTGGCTGAGTTGACACAGGCATAGTCCACTTACTAATATCAGTAAACCAATCTGAGCCATGATTTGCAGCCACAGCTGGAGCAAATGCATGTAGACAGAAAGTAGGCAAAAAAAAAAAGCCTGTAGGAAATCAGTGGCACTGAGATTGAAAAAAGGGTAAAAACAGAGAGTTAGGATTCATATCTACTTATGCATTGACTTTGTACTGGTTACAGCTGAATTACTTATCATGGCACTGAAAATGATTGGAGGTTCTGCATTAAGTCTTAGGAGTCACCAGTGATGATGTCACAATGCTTTCTAACTCACAGAAACCTTAGTTAGGACAGTCCCTTGGCTTTATCAATTAGCGGTGCATTGCATTCTTGTAAGGTAGATTTTTGAGTATTTATCTGTGACAATAGCACAATGACATGCTGTTGCTTTGTAATCATTTATTTCTTACCTTGACAAAAAATTTACACAATTAAAAATAAAACTGAAATGTTAAGTAAAAAAAAAAACCCAAACTAAAGCCACAGATGTATTTTACTGTTAAATTGGTTTTATCTTTCCAGTATGTAATGCAAGGCATAATTTAACAAATCATTTAAATTAGACATATTTCAGGGGAAAAAAGCAATGGTTTTGAAAATTGGCTTCTGATACTTTCAAGACAGCAGGCAAAAGGCAGCAAATTATCTTTAGATTAGCAGATGGCTTACTTCTTAGTGCAGCAAATACTACCCCTTCCTTTCAGTCTAGCAGATGGAGTTGCTTAGGAGAGAGGAGGATTCTTTATATCGAATCCAATAATTTGAGGTCGCTGTTAGAGGCCATCGCACACACACGCATAATTGGACAGTTTACAGTTTTCTCTATTTACTGCACAGTTGAAAAAAATGATTCAGACTAGTGATATTAACATGTATTTAGAAACTTGAAATGCACTCAAACCAAATAATCTGTAATCTTACTGGCTAAAATGTGAACATTTTTTTCTGTAGCTAACAAAACAAGTTCTTTGTTTACCTTGATCCCTCTTATATTTAATTTAAATGTAATGTAGAACAGTGAAATAATAGATTTGATCAATAAGATCAATGGCTTTTACAGCCTAATAAAATAACTGTACGACCAAATTTTGGTAATTTTCATGGCATTTATAAATAGTTGTATGCAACAGTATATAATTAAATATGGAATTTTGGCTTAACGTGGACGTAAACCCGATTCATGAAATATGACCTTGGCACATATATCTGTAGTGTTTTCTTATCTCTCTCCAAAGAACTGAGTCCCTTGGCTTTCTCCTGCTCCGTAGCTCTGTCATCAGCATGAGAACTTCTGACAAGTTCTCTGACACAGGAGATAAAAACAGCCTGAAATTTGTGTCGTGGGAGGTTGCTATAAATAGATTAGGAGAGCTTGCCTTCTCACGGCACAGCTCTGCACATTACTTCCTTCCTTTACCAATGTGGAGTGGGGGTGTGTGCCCTTCCTCCAATCAGCTATCTTGGCTGTATGCCAATAATTCCCTTCCAGTAAATATTTAAAAAAAAGCTGCGCTAAAGTATGTATACGTTAAATATAAGTCCGTCTAAAATCGCAATGAGTAATAAGCATCCGGTAGAAAGGACAGAAGTCACAAGGCGATCTGAGCTTCTGGATGAATCCGGTTTAATACCCCCAAGGAGCGGTGACCTGGAGAGTTGTTACCCTATGCGCATTACCCTTTGTGGGTTTGGTAAGCCTCCTGATTTCTTGGTGGTGGACACATGTGAATTTGAATACACCGGGTGATCTATCAGAAGTTTTCTACCGGATGCTTATTACTCACTGCAATTTTAGACGGACTTATATTTAACGTATACATACTTTAGCGCAGCTTTTTTTTTTTTTGATATTTTGTGGTTCTAATGTTTTTAGCTGCTGCTTTTGGTGCGACCTTAGCACGGTTTAATTTTTCCCAATTCACTTCCAGTGCTGAAAAGGAAGAGAAAATCTGTAACACCATGTGCACTTGCTAAAGGATATATAAAGCTGGGGACAGCAGATATGCATGTAAAACTTATGTAGGGAGATTTGTTTTATCTCTGCGTTTCATCTGAGGCTGTTCACTTCACTGGGTATATGTGAGGGTTTACATCCGCTTTAAACATATAAGTAAAATTCAACCTTTGCATAGTAAATAAAGTCTGAACAAGTATAAAGAATAGCATGTTGCCCTACCAGCTGTATAAGTGAGACCTTTTGAATACTTAGGGTTAGCCTATCTCAAACTGATATTTTAGATATGCTAAGAGGGTTGAATATATTATATTACATTTATTAAATTTCTTTCAGGGACTAAAATGGTGAGATCTTTGTTTTTTAACATTCCTGGATCCTTCTACTGCAGTCAAGGGCCTTAAAGTATTTGTGAACACAATTGTGAACAGATCTGCTTTGATAATGAAACCAATGGGAACCAGCAGCATCACCAGTTACAGTGGGTATAGAAAATAATCACCTATGTTTAAAATAATCACATTTTTTGCTTTGCAGCCTGAAGTGAAGACAGATACAGTGTTTGCTTTATCCAGCTGTATTCACTAGTGCAACTAACATCCAATTTGAAAGATATAACACCAACATGTCAGCTCAGACAAAATGAAAAAATATCAAAAACAGAATCACTGATTTGTAAGAAGGGTCACCCCCTTAATTACAGCCTTTAGTATGTTGGGATATGTACTAACTAGACTTTGCAATATGTGTCTACTCTTCTTTGCAGAACTGCTGAAGATCAGTTAAATTTGATGGTGGCTGTATGTGGACTGCAGCCTTCAAGTCATTCCACACACTTTCAATGAGGTTTAAGTCTGGGCTCTGACTAGGCCATGCAAGGATATTTACCCCTTTCTCCTTCAACCACTGTGTGGTCATTTTTTTGGATTGGATTGGATTTCCGCCAGATATATCCTTTGGTGTTGAGGTCAAATAATTCCATTTTAGTCTCATCTGACCACCTTAAACTCACCTTGCAGATTCTATGGCCACATGGAAAAAGGTGTTATGGTAAGATGAGACTAAAATTGAATTACTTTGCTTCAACACCAAAATTATATGTCTGGCAGAAATCCAATAAAGCTCACCATCCAAACAACACCTTTCATACAATAGAGGAGGAGAATGGAGGTAGTAATATTCTGTTATGAGGGTGTTTCTCTGCAGCAGGGACTGGAGCACTTGTCAGGATAGAAGAAAAATTGATGGACGAAATACAGTCAAATTCATGAAGCAAAAGGTGCTTCAACAAAATACTGACATAAGGGGGTGATCCTTTTTTTCCCAACTCAGTGATTCTGTTTTTATATTTTTTTTTCTGACATGTAGGTGTTATATTTTTCACTTGGATGTTATAAGTTGCACTAGTAATTGCAAGCTGGATACAACAAAAAATGTGTCTGTCTTCATTTCTGGCTGCAAAGCAACAAAATGTGATTATTTTAAAGGGGGGCGGGGGATTCTTTTCTATACCCACTGCATGTAGCAACAAATGAGTCAATAACATTTTCACAGGCAATTTAACCCTACACAACAGAAATCTTCAATTTTGGGGTAACATACGCTTTAATCTCCAAGCTGTATCCTCACTAATTTTAAATGCAAGTGTAGGTAAACTAAATGCTTGACAAAATATGTGTAATGCCAGTTTTCTAGTAAATATACCAATGTTAGAAACTGTACAATTTCCTGAACTTTTCTGATTGAATAGGGAAGGAACAGAAGCTCAGTGATAAGGTCATCTTTGCAATTTCTTCTCTAGTCAGCGAGATCCATTATACAGATCTTCAGAATGGTGCAATAAAGAAAAACCTAATTGGCTTACAGTTCTGCCACTTCCTTTCGTAGTCTAAATGCAGCTATGCAGAGGGTTACAGGAGACCAGTGGAAAGATAGTTTAAGGAACTATTTAAAACACATTTCGGCATTTTTAATGTACACATAATTGGATTAAATAAGGTTCAATTATATCTATGAACACTTACATTTTAAATAAATTAAATCCTCAGTGGGGAGAGTAGTAATGTCTAAATTGATTTATTAAGAGGTAAAACATTTTGATGGGTGATTCAACTAGAATTAGCTGCTGAAGCTTTAAAGTGATTGTAAAGTCTTGTTTTTTTTAATTAAAAATAACAAACATGTTATATTTACCTGTTCTGTTGCAGTGGATTTGCATGGAGCAGCCCAGATTCTCCTCTTCTCGGGTTCCTCTCCGGCTCTCCTGACCCCTCCCTCCTGTTGGGTGCCCCCACAGCAAGCAGCTTGCTATGAGGGCACCCGAGCCGAGTCACAGTTCCGTGTCCATTCAGACACGGAACTGTGGCCTGGCCCGCTCCCTTTCTATTCTCATTGGCAGACTGACAATGGCACCACGCTGCTGTCTCAGCCAATGAGGAGGGGAGTCCCGGATGGCTGAGACAATGCTACAACATTACTGGAGCTAGTGGGACCTCAGGTAAATATTAGGGGTGCTGAGGGGGGCTGCTGCACACAAAGGGCTTTTTACCTTTTTGCATAGAATACATTAAGATAAAAAACCTTGGGACTTTACAACCACTTTAAATTATATTATCTCCACATGCTTATTTAGTACATTTTAACCTTTTTGAGTCTGTCACCTTTGAGCCCCTGAAACATTGTCTGGTTTTCTGTCTAAAACACATGGTGCTAATGAAATAATTATTTTGGACCCTGAACATTTGGTGCGGCACTCTGTTACACTCCAATAGAGCGATTCAATTCAGCAGCATCAATCCAGAACTAAAATATCAGTTTTGAAAAACAAAAAACCTTTAATCATAAAACAGTTCTGATTCTCAATCTATGAATACTAAACTTTAAAAAAGCTTATGAATTCAATTCAAATTAATGATACATTAAAGAAAAAAACACCACAACATCACCTAGCAAGGAAGAGTTAAGAAAGAGAAATAATAGGGTACATACAGTCAGCACGAAGGAAATCGTTTATTAGCTGGAACAAAGGAAAGCTGTCCCAAGTGTCTGGCGGCTGCACCTCCAACGCTGCATCCATGTCCACCGCAAAGAGTGAGAGGAATGTCTCTGCATGTTCTACCATAAGGTCTGACCACCAAGCAAATGCCTTTAGATTTGGTAGAGGGAAAGTGAAGAAGAAAATCAGTGAAACTAAACAAACTTTAAGTATTTTTTTTTTCTCTACCCAGGGCTCTCACAATGCAAAATAATCAGAATTCATAAGAAAATGTCATTGTAAAGAGGACAGTAAGGGAAAACCAGGCTATGGCAGAAAAGTTAAAAAAAAAAAAGATAACCTGTTCCCTTTACAATGACACTAGGGTTGCCTGAGGTCATGCTCAGAGTTCAAGGTTCAATCATATCATTCTGTAGTCTAGTAATTTAGGAGTTTAACTTGAGTTTCTTCACTGAATTGCCTTTTTATCCTTTTCTTTCCCTCCACAAATTCTGAAGATGACTAGTAGTCCCTGATTGCATTACATGTTTGGAAACCCATTAAAATATTTGGACTAGCTAGTTTAAAACCGTCATTTTAAAATAACATCAGAGATATTTTTGGATACATTTCAAATGCAAAAATTGAACATTTTATTTTGTAGAAATGAACATACTCCAGTGAAGTAACTCAATATCATGCTCATGGGAAATTCAACTAAAAAAATATAGGTTGGTTGTACCAGAGTGCCATTCACATCATACAGTGCAGAGATGTGAATGTGTTGGAGACGCATGCGTGCTTTGTCATTGTAACTGAGTATGGCATGCAGAATGAGTGATAGTTCTCCTTGATTCATAATCATTTGTCTGGCAGCCAGACATTGTTAAAGTGTTAAGGGGTAGCACATCCTTGAAATTCTGATAGGACCAGAAAATTATTCAGCACAGTACTTCATCTTTGGCTCCACACTAGCAGGCCCGAGCCATAACTTGTGTAGCTAGATAACCAAAGTCAAAAAAAAAAAAAAAGAAAAAAAAACCTAAACTTTTTAGCAGGATGAAGTCTGTCTATCAGACATCTTTAAAAAGGTTTGCTATACATTTAAAATAAACATTTATGTGTCCACCTGAATAGCGCCAAAAAAAGTAGTTAAAAATAGATTACCTATATGTAACTTGTGATTACTTACCTTATAAAAAAATATCTACTAATGTCTATAATTATATTGCAGAGTAGGTCACAGAAGTTGCAGTAGGCAAAGACAAATATACTACCCACTGGTCTAATATCACCTTAAAGTGGACCTGAACTTGAAGAGTGAAGTCTTTTATTTTGAACATCCATAAATGCTAAATAGTACCATGAAAAACATTTGTTTTGAATGTCTTCAAAAGAAAAAAAATTGCCTTGAGCTATATATCTCTAATGTTAGATCCTCTAAGCACTGCTGCCTCTAATTGCTACTCTTGTGAGATTTAAAGTGAGATTTGGTAATGCTGGTACGGTGCCGTTCACAGTTCTCCGTTCTGGCAAGAAAGACTTCCTTTTTCTTGAATACTACTTCACCAGTCATCACCTTACCAAGGGGGCAGAACTTACACGAGGAAGCAATGCCCTGCTCCACTACCAAGATGGCCGCCTACACACAGAGACACTGTGTGATACAAGGCATGGTAAGTCAATAATAGGAAAATATTAAGCTATAGAGAGTCTATAGGCTATATTGGTAACTAGTTCTGTGCCCACTACCTGCCTTTTTGGACACAGCTTCCATATTTCAGGTCCACTTTAGGTGGGCATACCAATATGTGTCTGAATTGTTCCAATATATTTCCCTGCCTCAAAAGCATTTACAGATACACTATATTGCCAGAAGGATTGAGATGCTTGCCTTTACATGCAAATAAATTTTAATGGCATCCCAGTCAAACTCTGTAGGGTTCAATATTGAGTTGGCCCACCCTTTGCAGCTATAACAGCTTCAACTCTTCTGGGAAGGTTGTCCACAAGGTTTAGGAGTGTGTCTATGGGAATGTTTGACCATTCTTCCAGAAGCAAATTTGTGAGGTCAGGCATTGATGTTGGGCGACAAGGCCTGGCTCGCAGTCTCCGCTCTTATTCATCCCAAAGGTGTCCTATTGGGTTGAGGTTAGGACTCTCTGACCTTCTCGTTCAACATCAGTGCCTGACCTCATAAATGCGCTTATGGAAGAATGGTCAAACATTCCCATAGACACATTCCTAAACCTTGTGGACAGCCTTCCCAGAAGAGGTTAAGCTGTTATAGCTGTAAAGGGTGGGCCAACTCAATATTGAACCCTACAGACTAAGACTGGGATGCCATTAAAGTTCATGTGCGTGTAAAGGCAGGTGTCCCAATACTTTTGGCAATATAGTGTATATTATTTTCACCTGTAAAGACATGAATAGGGCTATGTGTTTCTCCCTCAATTATAGGGGGAGAAGGCACAGGGGAAAAGGTACTTGACAGCTCTTGCCCTGGAGGAAAGAAGATACATTATAGCAGTTAAAGTGTTAAGGTGCTTTGTTCTTATGGTAAGGTGGCTTAAAATATTGATAAGAGAGAAACCTAAGGGAAGCTGAAAGCAACCCTTGAATTAGGGCCCATGAAATAGTGTTGTGCCTTTGCTATTATCTATATGTCACTATGTAATCTTCTATGCGCCTATTTTACATCCACAATTCTATAACATATCTAATATCTACAAACTAGCTATTTTATTCTACACACAGTTCATTTATTAAGTGTATCTAAAGTTGCAACTGTCCAGGTGAGCATGAGTCAGGGAAAAAATATTTTGTCACTGGGTCAGGAATAGAGGATAAACCTCTCAATGGGGGTATATTTTTCATGACAACTAAGGGAGGATTTCCATTACTTTGGAGAGAACTACACTTACTTCCTGCTGTGTCTTGAGACAGGAAGCAAAATAAAAGGAAAGTAACACAAAAAGTTAAAAAAAATGTAATTGGTCTTAACCATACCCTACTCTCAAAAAAAAAAAAAAAAAAAAAAAAAAAAAA
>BLSH010153513.1:314017-347932 GCA_018402905.1 Glandirana rugosa
AATTATTTCACTGTCAAGGGGATCATCATGGATTTAACATTTATGTTATAAATGACACGTAGACCTCTCGGCGTGTATGTCCGTTTGAGAAAGTCTTTAGGATATTAACTTTCGACACCGAGGGGGAAAAGAGGGGACAGTAGAGGGTTGGGTAGTCTTGATGAGAGTTAATGAACAACAATCAGGGTACGACCCAACGTCCCGTATCGTTGCCCCTTACGTTTTTGACGTTCGACTTCGTTTCAGTTCTAAGAACCCAAGGACCTCACGTAAGGGACAAAAAGCATTCGGATCATGTGTGATCATCCAAAAAAAAGTAAGTTGGTTCGTCCCGACTTACTTTTTTTTTAACTGTCGAGTCCTCCTCGTCGACATGATTCATAGGTTGTAATCATGTCGTTAGAGAGGACGACAAGATAACACAAGAGCAGGAGAGATTGCTGTACTAATGTTGGATACTTAGTACAGCTGCTCCTCCTGAGCTGTCAATTTTTTTTTCATTCAGCCCTGCTTGGTTGAATGAAAAAAAACCTACTAGTGTGTACTAGGCTTACGAAAAACAGGGAATGCACTCCAGGAACCCAAGAATCTTGACTTTGCTTCAGCTTGCAGTTTTTGCATTCCCCGTTGCTATGCCCTGCAACCCAGCATGGGACTAACAACAAGTAATTGAGAGTAGTTCTGATGGGTTGGGAGATGACAGGGGAGAAAAGGGGGAGCCACAGCTTTCAATTATAGGATTTCTGAAAGAGTTTGCCTGTATGTGCGGCTCTCCAGATGCACAGTAAATATTGTATTTACAATTTAGGTACTACTAGGGGAACTGTCACTTTATTAATGCTTTTGCTGATGTAGGTTCACGTTAAAGCAAACCTGCATTTACTTGAATGCACCTAAACTATAGAAAAAATAGTAATCTAAAGAAAATTGCAACTATTATTGCATACCTTGTAGAATGCCCTAGAGCAGCCATTCTCAACCAGGGTTCCTCCAGAGGTTGCTAGGGATTCCTTGAGCTGTGGCTGATGGACCACCTATTTGATGATGCCTACAGAGTTCAAGGTTCAGCACCACTTAGCAAAGCCAGAAGCATGGCACCAAATATCTTTTTAGCTGTCTTTAAGGGTGGCGTTCTGAGAACCACTTTAAGGGGGACATTCTTCCTATTGACCACCAATATAAGGGGCGTTCTCCCTATTGAGCCCTGATGAATTGGTTTTAGTAAGGGTTCCTCGAGACATGAAAATTATTTTTTGGGTTCCTCTAGGGTTAAAAGGTTGAGAAAGCCTGCCCTAGAGCCTTGGATACTAATATGCAAACCTCAGTTTCTGATATTGTGCTTGATGCCACCCTCTCCCACACCTCACTACTGGTTTGTTATGGGGGGAGGGGTTATCAACATCCCTGACCAATGGTGAAAAGTGGGAGAGGTGTGGCCAAGAACTTCAGTAGCTATTTGCTTAAAAAAGGACATAGGATTGGCTACCTTCAGTTGCCTGCAATACTTCTGCCTGCAGGCAATGTGTTTTAAAGAAAACATGTGTTCACTTTATATGCTAGGGGAATGTGGCTGCTATTAGTCTCATGACATGCAAGCACACTTGTTCTTGTTCCTTATCTAATAAAAAAAAGGAAAACTCTGATTGGCTGCTCCAGGTTATTGCAATGCTTCTGTGTTTTTTACCTGTGAACCTGTTCTTGTAAATGTCCATCTACATGACCTCTGATGGCATGACACTCAAACTAGACAAGAAGATATAGTTATCAATTGACATGACACTATATCTTTGTAAAAGTATATTGTGAATTATGACAATTGTGCCATTCACAATAAAGCAATATGTCGCAGACAAACAAGAATTCAGATGGACTCGCTTACTAAGACATCTGGGACAAAGTCATCAGTAGCAATAGATCTGAAGGACAGAGCAGCGGGTTCACTTAGCACCAGGACTTGGCTGCAGGGGCATTTCTGCTAGCCAGCTTCTGGTTGCTAAACTAGAAACCCTCTTAATGTGACTGTGCTTTCAGAATTCTCACACAACTCCCACGCCAGCCTTGGCACACGTCACTGAGTTGGGTTTGTGATGTTTCTGTTCATTATCTTGCTGACAAAGCCAGTAACCCCTTCCTTGCGATTAGCAGTACATGTTAATGTACTGAACTGAGGAAGAACTCTACACTGGATAAAAATCACCACCACATTTTTATAATACTTACATTTGTTTACGTGCACCAATGGTTTTGTTATCTGCAGTGCAAACTGCAGCAATGTCTGAATGGATGCTGCAAATACAGTGTGCATAGAAGCAGGTTTACAAAAAACACGACACCTCAACGTGAACCTGGGGGCCTCTAGTGAAATTTAAAGTGCATACTGTTCTTTTTTTTAGTTTTCGATACAGTTTATTTTTTGCAGTCTGTGTCCCAATGGCGAGGTTTCCTTTCCAGTTCTGCCTAGGATGCAACAGAAAGTGAGAGGAAAACTCTATGAAGTAAGGAAAACTCCTCTCTAAAGGCTCGTACACACGGTACACCGGTTGTACAACAACGGTCGTAAAAAAGATTGTTGTATGATCATCCGGCGGTTAGTACGCGCTATTAGAACAGCCGATGTGCGACGATAATACAACAGAAATTGGATGAGCAGACTAGAAAACTTTTGTTGTACAACAAGGCTTTGTACGACTGTTGTACCGTGTATACAGAGAAGTTGGGCCAACAAAGCTGTACGTGCAAAACACGCATGCTCAGAAGTATCCGTTCGTGTAAACCTACATTCCTAATTCACAAATCACATGCACCTGAACTTCCTCATTATACGCTCGTAGCATGTCACCGCATTAGGCTTGGTCTTACGATCTCTTAGGGCGCGTCAGTATGCAAGACACAACAGCCAACATACGATTTTGAATGTTTGGTCAACGACCGTCACACTGTGTGTACGAGGCTTTAGACAGCTGTCACCTGAATATGTTTCCTTATAGGAAGATTTACACTTATTTCTTGTTCTGGTAACAACTATAACATTTCGATTTTAGTATCACTTTCTATCCCAGTGACAGTGCTCCCCAGGACAAATCAACAGGGTGAATCTACCTAGAAGGGACACAGACTGCAATGAAAATTTAACATGGATTCTGATCCTTCCCCAAAAATTTTTTAGATACATACACCTAAATTTACTTGGTCAGGCCATCAATAGACAACTCTATACATGCCTATGAAAATGATTGTCTAGTGGCCTCCACTGGTCTGAACTACGCTGCAGCTTTTGGGAATTCTGAAATCTTTGGCTGATTCAATGACAATTCTAGTAGATGCCTGCTCTGTAAATGATGTTAGAACTCTATATTACACCTGTCAACCATGTTAATTTTCATAAAACATGCTTAGGGTTTCAGTGTTACTTATCCTAATTATTGGATCCAATAATGCTAGATTTCAGTTCCAGCCCCTATATTATTGTGATCATAAATCGTTCTGGCAGTTGTGGTACAGTGATTTAAAAATTGTATACATAGAACAATTTCACCCAAAATAAATATAGTTTATTTTACTGAAATAGTATATAATTCACTGAATTTAACAAATGTTGTTTTTTTTTTTTTCCTCTAGGACAGACAAGGATTTTTGACAGCAGACTAGAATAAACATATACTTAAAGGTGTTAATTAACTGGAAATGTGGAAAGAGGAAGAAACAAAAATACAATTTATGTTTTTACCTTAAAGCTGCCTTACAAATCCTATACATTTTTTAAAGACTATTAGTTCTTTTGATTGCAAATTTATACTGGAAAGCCAATTAACTATATATAACAATCATTTCAAGGGAAAAAAATTTAGAAAGGAATTGCTCTAGCTAGGAATTGTGATCAGAGAGGAATAATCTGCATCAAAAAATAATTCTCTGTAATGGCAAAAAACCCACTCAAATGTGACCAAATCAAGGTGTTCATTTGGTATGTCAAACAAATGTTTTGAGTAAAACATTGCATGAAATGACCAAGTCTATAATCCCCTATTCATTTATTGTTACATACAGGGCCAGAATTAAAAGACCAATGCAGTTTATTGTTGAAAATAAGATGCAATGCATCCCTTAAATAAGTAAATGGAATCCTCTACTTCCTATACATCACCCTCCATGCTGGCTAGCTGTACACAGCCAGTACAGAGATCACCCCAGCTCTGTCTTTATAACATATCTTGAAGGGGCAGTGACATATGTAGGGAAGGAGGCTGGGGAGGTAACGTTTGTAATAGGATGGTTTGTCGTAAGCAATGGCCACTTTTGCACAGACCTCATCCCACCTTTATCATTATACGGGATGTGATGGCTTTTAAACATACTTTGCAGGGTTTATTTGTGGATCACATTGGTCTACTACAGCCTTGAATTACAGCATTAAAATATATTTAAAGCCAAAACATATTTCTTTTAGTTTTGGATGGGGAATGGTTAATACCCACTTTCTTTTGCCAAATTTGTTTTAACAATGTATATTTGAAATAAATTAAACCTTTAATAAAAATGTTTAACTTTTTGTATAATAGGAAAGTCAATTCTTCTTTACATCTATCTATCTATCTATCTATCTATCTATCTATCTATCTATCTATCTATCTATCTATCTATCTATCTATCTTATACTGCATATTTTGACATGTTAATAAAAAGTATAATATACTTTTTATTTTCTATCCTATTCATCATAGACAATAAATGTATTGATTTGGGTAATGTGTTGTCACATCGACTGGATTTTATGAGCACGTGGAGTAAATATTTTTTTTTCCACATAGCTACATCTTATTTTTCAAGACTTTCCATATTGCCGCACAAATTACACGCTGAAACTACAGCAGTTGTTAACGTGACCCGTAAAATTGTCTTATATCCCTTTGTCTAATTTAAACATGTATAACATCTGTCACTATTCAAAATGTGTGCTTTCTAATTGTTTCCTGCTTCTTTAATTATTTTCAATGTGAAATACTAGTGGTTCTCATATTGTGGCTTGAATCAAACAGCATCGAAGCATGCCAGCTTCACCAAATATGTTCTCTGCTCTCCCAAATGTTAGAACGCAGCGATCAGTGTGACCCATCTGTCATACAGTTTGTAATATCAGCAAAGCAAAAAGATTTAGAGATGAAAATAGTATTCTTCGTAGAATGTGAACACAAAACACGCACCCTGATCTGTCAGTCTGAGGGGTGTATGTAATCTTAGTGACTAGCGCAAATACACTTAATGGGGATGTCTGTTTGTTTGTACTTACATCCACAGTAGAGGCACAAATTATTGTGACTGTAAGCTCATGTGTGTAGATATTGCCATGTTAAACCTTTTTATTACACTATAATAATCCTTCTTTCTTTCTTTCTTTTTGATGTCCTGTAATGTGTGAAAGATGCTGAAGCCCCATAAAAAAGAGCACGGTGACTAAGAGTATCAAGAATAATAGGAACAATATTAAAGCAACTATTTTTCTTTGAAAAACCCCCACCTGCAAAAGAAGAGGCATGCAGGTGTCCCCTCACCTATATCCTCTCTTTCTTGCAGACAAATTGCCTGCTTACATCTAATGCTCAATTCCCAATGCACGTATTCCTGTAGAAATGGCTGTACGTATATGTGGGTGCTGAAGCGACCACCGGCTGGAACCATGTCAAGTCAAAGCAAAAGAATGTCACCAGCACACCAAGGATCTCCAAAATGGGTCCTAAGCTTTAATTAACTATCGCATCGTTACAGCAGATTGCAACGTTTCGGAGCCATGCAGGACCCCTTGTCACCGACCGTCACATGCCTAATGAAGGGGTCCTGAGTGGCTCTGAAATGTTGCAATCTGCTGTAACAATGTGATCGCTGATTAAAGCTGAGGACCCATTTCGGAGATCCTTGGTGTGCTGGTGACATTCTTTTGCTCTGATTGCTTACATCTGACACACACCTGGAAGTGTTCCTTGTAGCATGTTGTAGTTCCTTCTGCCAGTCCCTACACCTTACTATAGGACACAGTGACATAGCGTTAAAAGAAGGAACCACAACTTGCAGCAAGGGAGAACCCCCCCCCCACTCTCCAAATAGTGTCAACTGAGAGAAGATCAGTTAACGAGCAGAGGGACAGGTGAGTTTTGACGCCACTACTTTAGCATATCCCATTTGCTGACATTTTTGTAAAGCAGCAACAGAGTAATTTCAAAGTGAAATTCCAGCCAAAACTTTTAGACTAGAGTGGAAAAAGGATTTAACCCCTTGTCAGGGTTGCTTTAGGAGGATTTTTTCCTCACTTAGGCAGCCCATACATACTTTACCCGAATCCCCCATCCACACACTCAAGGTGGATGCAGGAATCACTCCCACTGGGCTATGGTATTCTGACAGCGGGAAGACTTTCCCCGCTGTAGGAACACACTGATCAGTGCTGCTGGCTATAGCATATGGATATAGCACTGATAGAGCGGGAAGAACCCAACAGGCTGGTTGTACAAAAGTTGATTGGATTGAAATTCGTCCAGGCCCTGCTGAATTGTGTTCCTTGTATGTGGCTTTACTGCCACAATCACAAAGGATTCACAAGACAGAAACAGGTAGAATGTCCAAAAGGGACACAGATAGCAATATTAAGCTGACAAAGGCTATAACCTAAAACTGTGAGAGCGACCAGCCACTTTGTGCTGAGCAGTCACCAATCAGAGAGGTACATAATCATGTAATCACTATGTCAGCTATGATACATACAAGTTATGTTTACATAATAAGCCTTGAGCCTGTAGACAGCACTACAAAAGCCACTGCAGCCTGTTCATCTGTTTAATACTGTAAAAATTAGACACAACTACAGCATAAAAAAGTTGCTAAAAAGTAAAAACTTTTTAAAAATATGTTTGTGCTTTTGTCAGCAGGGCTTTATTTAACCCCTTCAAGCCGGCCACACACATATACGCGGCCACTCGCGGGTGGGCCTTAACACAGCACGTATATTCGGCTCTGTTAAAACAACTTACCCTGCTGAGAGCGCACTCCCAGCACAGTAGCCGGCGGGTACTGAAAACCTCCCAATGCATATTTGCAATCGGGATCTTTCCGATCATGTGACCACTGTGACATCCAGTCACAATGGTCACATGATCATAAGCCCAGCCCCCCACCTCCCAGCATCTGAAACCCCTTAAAGGGCTGGGAGGCACTGGCGCAAAGGGGTTAAACACTGTACCAAATAAAAGCCTTATATGGTGTGGATGGGCCCATAGTCTGCAAGTAACGTTAGAGAAAACCAAAATTTACTTTTTTTTACATTTGAATATGGCGTGATTCACAGGTTGAAAATTGGATCACTGATGTTTTTCTCTCTTTCAGTGTGATTCATTTTAAAATCATACACGTGTTTGTAGAGTTAAACATATTTTTTTCCTTCTTTATAATAAATATTGATGAAAAAAAAAAATTTACTTCCCGCTCCTGAAACTTTTACACCAATAAATGTTACTAAACTATTCTAGGTAACCAAGCTTTCACACAATCTATTTTAATGGTCCCTTTTAATGAATGTTTGTTTTTGCAGTAGAAAATCAAACTGATAAACTCCTCAGCAAATAAACTGCCACTTGCTAGGCTAAAGGTTTTGCTTATTTATCATTGTTAAAGAATTTGCATGTTCAGTTAAGTGGCCTAATTAAAAAACGGTAATAAAATAATCCTTTTAAATAAATTAATATATTATGGCCGATTACTGCGATGAAAATGAAATTATAAAAAAGATCTAGAAATAACAATTTTGTTTGTTGTGCAAGCTTACAGTGTTTTCCAACATCTCAGAAACACTTTATATTAATCAGCTCACACCTATGCCCGTTCTTTTCCACTTGCAATGCTAGAATCACCTAGTTTGCTGCAAACATGCTTGACATGGCATATCAGCTTAGCAGATACATTTTTGTATAGAGAGAAGCACTGACAACAACTGAAATATTATTTTGCTCGAGACAGAAAGCATCTGTAAAGCAATTTATTTTTCTCTTTGGTAGGTAGACAATTAGGTTTCCTATATAATCCAATCGAAATACAATATGCATATCTTTAAAGTGGTGCACTCTAGGAGAGGTGTCGGACAAAGCCTACACGTTTCCCTTGGGGAGGCAGAATTTCTACGCTTGTATTGTCTAATGCAGGCCACACATGGGTCAAATTCAGAATGTATTTTTTTTTGAACATCAGAAATTTCATGCATTTTGTGATCCGATGGTGTCACCATTGATTTTGAAATTGGACCAACCAAGCCTTCAAGCCTTCAAAAGATTTTCATGGCCGGGAATATTTTCTTTCAAGGTCAAAGCTCATGCTTATTTCTTTTTCAATTATATTTCTCGCACGATTCTCCCATCATTGATTCATTTTTTTTCCTTTTTCAAAATATTTCTAACATGTCCGATCACTCAAATTCGAAGGTCACACGAAAATCGACTGTTGCTGCGGCCCACTAATGTTGCGAAATTTGAACGAAAATTCTTAGTTACGGTTTTCTAAAGAAAATTCTTTTGGAATTCGACCCATGCATGGCTGGCTTAACAGTGCCCAATGCGTATGCAAAATCTGGAGCTTTATACAAAGATAGAGATTAACACAGGCAGTAGTTGTGGCATCTTAGTGATGTCTGGGGTGAATCCATAAGTATAAATGTATGGTTGTATATGGTGTAAATAGTTCACTACCTTAGCCAGAATGTTTCACAACCAAAGCAAAGTCAATTGGAAGCCTTTTTCCCCAACAGAGTTGCTCAAAAAAACAATATATGGTCTCCGCCTAGCCCTTGGGTTTGTTTTATGATTGCTGTAGCTCTAATAGTTGCACCAACTAAAGTCATCAACAAAATTGAAATTGATATAGTGCATAGATTCTGACATATCTGCTTTTAAATATCGGTATTATACAAAAGTGGTTTAATTATTTAAATCAGTGGTTCTCAACTCCCAGCAGAGTTAAACAATAGAAGATTGCAGATGAATGGGCAATTTACTACAGTTACTCAATTACGCCCTGAATCTTTAAAAAAGAAAATCTATATTACAAGCATTAGTAATATTCTCAAGGTTTTATTTTTCCACAACCTTATGTTGTATTTTAAACTACACCACCATTGTATTTTTCTGTACTCTGCATTCTTAAAAATAAAGATGCCTATTGGAAGAGTGGTCATTAGTACTTCAAACTATCTTTGGCTACACAAAGAGAACCACTTTTTAAATAATAAAACACCTTTATAAAATCACCAGAAAAAGCACATCACATATTTGTGATAAAGGAATTGATATTCTATTGCACTATATATGATGAGAATTTGAGAGTTTTATATGCTTCTCTGTAAGTTATCTTTTGAAACAAGCACAAGTCATTCCTACATGAGTTTCAGTAATGCAACTAACAGAATACATCTACAATATTGCGAATAGCAGCATGTGAACTGAAGTAGATAATGACAAAGCAGTACAGAGCAATTGAGCACTGACAAATTCACTCTGGAATATGTTAGACCGTCTTGAATTAGTGGCACTTGTTTCAAGGGACAACTCAACTGAAACAAGAGAAACCTACAAAAGCCCTTAAAGACAAGCATATCCGCTTTTAACATCACTATAGTAGGAATTCTACGAGCCATGCAGTAAGCCATATTTTAAAAAATCTTACGGAAAATAAAATACAATAAATGCAAAATGCCAACAGAAGAAAAAAAAAAAGGTGACATTTTCCAGGTTACTCTAGGATGGCCATTTGGTGGGATTAAAACAGGGGGGAAAAAAAGATTTTGAGAAAAACGCAAATATCCAACTGTGAAGAATTCTTGGTGTGTATTTTCACAGTTAAAGGATGTTTTGTGCTGCAAAGGGCAAGACTGTTAAATAGTTGGAGCCATGTACAACATTTCATTGTCTTACAAACATAGAGGACGCAAAACACAAGGAGTTTCTTTTTTCTGACTGTGCTGTTAGTACACATGTACAGAAAACACAAACAGTTTAAAAGGTTTTAACACAAATATGAGAAGGGAGGTGGAGAGTAATTTTTTCATTTTGGTTTTTTTTAATACTTTATTTTAAAATTGTCACATACTAAAATGGCTCTGTTATTGATACAAAGGATTTGCAGTGGGTTTTTTTGTTTTGTTTTTGAGACAGCACAAATTAACTCCTTAAGTGGCAGTGCGATTCCTGTACAGCCCGCAGGATCACATGACTTAAGGAGCTTTAAAAAGAAAACAAAGGAAAAAAAAAAGAAAACAGAAAATATTACAATCCTATTATTTTGTAAGGCATATACAGTTGTTCACCTGCATCCTTTTGATTCTCTATTTGTAAGAGAAAGCGAGGAGGAAAGGAGAGAAAGAACATAATATGCACGATTAATGAGCAAGTGGACCAATCCGTTACCCCCATTCACTTCTGGTATATGACATTTGATCAAAACAAAAAAAAAAGTGCTATACACCCAAAATCATTAACATAGATATTTCATTATCAAACAGGAAGTGGAGGCTGCTCCCGATTAGAGGGAAAAATTTAAAAAATATCAGTGAACTTTATACAAAGCTTTTAGACATGAATTATATTTTTCAATAAGAGATTAACCAAGTGTTCTTTTTGTGCCCGCTGCAAAATTGATAAAAAAAAATGGGTTAAGACAACTGGTGAGTATTGTACGTTCCTCAACTGTTATGGTATCATTTAGTACACATGGTCTTACAAGCGCAACCTCTAGCTCTATCACATGTCCCCTAATGAAGAGGTACCCTTGAAAACTGGTTGCAAGCATTTAACAAATTGGCGATACACAGAAGCAAAAGTAAAAATGCATTCAGGTCACAGACATAAACTTACAGACAAGGTGCCAGTTTAAACAGACAAATGGCTTAGTTGTTTTAACCTCTTTTAGGCTGATAAAAAGTGACTGGACTTTCACACTGGGTTTCACAGACAGAAGCAACAGACAGGGAGAATGCTCATAGACTTAAAGCAAGGAAAGTGATTTGGTTTGGATCTGAAGGTTTTTGAGGTAATGGCAACAGAGTGGAGACAGCATGGAGAGGAGGTGGTGGTAAGTACTCACGAATGGTTAAATCCATCACTTGGGAGGCCAAGCAGAAGACAGGGTGTTCATACATTTCTCTCTTTTTCCCTATAAAAGAGGATTTGGGCATGCAAGAGGCTTAGGTCAGAGAGGTAAAGAGGTCAAAGGTTAGAGGAAAATGTTACATCAGGTTAAAAGGAGAAAAGATTTTAAGTATTTTGGGACACACAGAAAAGGGTGTTTTTTTTCTTATTTTTTTAATTCGAATTTTGCTGGATTAACCATTCAGCATGCCCATATGTCACAGATTGGGACTGTGATGTTGTACAGTTTATTTGTGCTTTTTAGGGATTGTTGTACTCTTTGCAAGACTCAAATGATCCAAACATAAAAGGAAAGAAAACTGACGGAATTTGGCTTAAGATACTAAGCATTCAAGCCTTAAGTATCTAAGGCACGTAAAAGTTTTCCTCACAAGCATAGTCTCTGAAAATGTACCACTACCACCAGAATTTTATACCTTTATTTATATAGGTCAATTTGTTTTAAAAAATTACTCCGTTGTTGGGAGTTGAGATTTTGAACTTGAATAGTAATGGGCGGTAGCCTTTGAGGTAGAAGTAAAATAACCTTACTATGCTTGTGAGAGAAAACCAGACTCATGCAACTGGTGGATGTTGGGTTGTTAAGAGTTAACAATCCCAGCATGCTCTGGTATTGGCATAGCAACCACTTTCAGAAAGGCAGAGGGAAAATGGCTGTGCCAATAACGAGTAAGGAGGGAAAGAAGCGAAGAGCAGGTAGTGTGGGATGAGGAACTTCTCTAAACAGAGAGCTGGAAAAGAAAAGGATTGTTGCTTCAAAGTATTCCCAGACCTAAAAGTCACAGTGCAGAAAAAAAAGGGGCAAAGTATTCACACAACTGAGAAAAAACTGCGGCACAAAAGAAGAGCTATAGTGTTCTACGTTGGAAATGAATGCATTTTTACTTACAGATTTGTTTTGCATTGACTTATCTGAAAGAAGAGAGCAGATCTTACCAACGGGTTAGCACTTACTAAAGAAAGAACAGCTCTGACAAGGCAAAGTTTGTGATGGAGGAAGATTTTCCCGGAAACAAACTCCTCCCACGTCCAATCAGCCATGATTTTATATAACAAGGGAATTGATGTCTTTGTTTTGCCAACCAAAGAGCCTTTAATTCATCATCCAAATTCACAACAACAACAAAACCTGCATACTTTTATTTGTATCGGTCATCTCTAGGACAAGATCAATTCAATAGAAAAATCCCTTTAGTGCCCAGTTCTTAAGTGTTTCTCACTGGGCAAAGTTTAATAACTTCTCTTTCAGTCATTCCTTCAGCATTGTCAGGTGGGCAAAGTTAAGACCCACTTGACCTACAAAGGACTTGGACAAAGAAACCCTTTCAACGTATAAAGGATTGTGAAAACCAACAACACATTTTGCCAAACAATTTATAGGCTATAAATACTTGTTAAAATGTACATTTGCAGAGCTATGCCACAAAGCTAAAGCGCTTTATTTTCTAGACCAATAAATTAACCCAGTTTGAAATAAACAAGAAATTCATAGCAACATATGTTCACTGCAATCCAACACTTTCCGGTTGACCAAACAGCAAAACACTAAACTCTTCAAAATTCCAAAAAAGCAAAGTACAGAAATACACATTGACAGGCAGTATTGCAAGACAAAACATAGACAGATATTAAAACCAAAGTACAATGTTTCAATTGCAAACATGTTATAAAAAATGTATTAAAAAGATCTTGCACATGAATCAACCAGTCATCTTTCTGTGCTTTCTAAGTAAAGGTTTGGATCAATCAATGAACCAAGTGAACCAGTGAGCTTCCCGCAAAGTTATAAAATGAGTCTCTTACCTTCAATTTTGGCATATTCTGATAGTCTTGTGTAGTTGACTAAAGCAGCTTGCTCCAGGCATTTCCGGATAACATTTTTCACATCCTCTTGAGGAACTGGAGTAACTATATCTTTCATTAAAACCTTAATAACAGGAGATCAGTAGAACAGGAGGTGAAACGTGCAGGTCTTTTTAAAGGCAATAGGAAAAAACTTCTAATATTTTTAGGAGTTTAAATAATTTTCTTTTGCTTTAAGAATGTGAGTCACTATAGTTAGGGACAACAGAAGCTGCTTTAGCTCAACTAAGTATTATCCTTGTTTATATTTCTCTCTTAATAAACAATTACCACGTGCTCCAAACACTTTCAAGGTCTTCAGAGTGGTTGATCAAAGGGTATGACCATAATAAGTTTATTGGTGCAAGAGGGGAAAGTAATGTACCTCTGTAAGGAGAAATGACTGCTTACCCTCTCCAACAAAGATAAAGTTGCTTTTAATGCTCCTTCTGGTCGGCCAAATGGAAAGCAATACCTACAAATAATGGAATATACAAATTTCCTCTGTGTAAATCCTATTCCCAGGGAGTAGGCTAATTAAGTTACATGTTTTTTTTTACTTTTTAAGAGATGCTTTACCTAAAATGTGTGATTTGATTTTCCAGCAGCAAGCGAAGTCTTTCCTTGATTTCTTCAAATCGCTCTTTTTCTTCAACTGTAACTGTTCCTATGCCATCAGGCCTGGAGGACAAGAGCAGGAAATGAGTGACTTGGTTGGTTCATCTACTGACACAAGAAGCAGCATACAGTGCACAGTAAGAGCTGATGAGACTGTGCAGTAAACTTGTCTGGGTGAGTCATGCTACATGACAGAGCATCAAAATGTATAGGAATATATATTTGGATAAATAAAAAGGGAAAAGTTTATTACTATAATACAAAATTAATCCTACAAATTTCACTATATGGTGCCTAGATCCTGAGCAGTAAATTGTTACAACACCCATCATAACTAGTATTTAATCATTATTAATAATATTGCTACAAATCATATTGCATGCATGCCTTTCTAAACAGTTTCTAATGCTTGCTGTAAACTCATTGATGTCTATGCAACAAAAGCCGGCATCCTGCCATTCAGAAACCTTGATCCAACATAACCACTCATGGGAATCGATCCCACTGAATAGTACACAACAGCACTGACAAAGGGGGAATCTATTCCCCTGAAACAAGTTGGCTTGATGTACATGTTGCTAATATTTAATAAAGATCCATAAACCATATTTTAGAAGTAACATTTCTCTGGACACCGGGCACTCCTTTTTTATCTACGTGCTGTAAACTGAAGGAAGAGAGCAGATGTTACTACCAAATACGTAAAGGAGGTAGTTAACTCAAAGTGTAAGTAAAGAAAAAACATTTTTTTTTAGTTTTGGATCGAATGTGGAAGGGTAACTTTTGCCTGGTTTGTAATAACACATATACCAGGTCTCCATAAAGGATGGCTTCACCTGATTCTGTAAACCTGTCTTTTTTAGTGATGGGAAAGCAAAACCTTTCTGTTGTCACCGGAAACATTAGATGAGAAGATATCATTGACTGGGTAAACCTGCCCTAGTGACAACTGTTTAAGATGGGCTATCACCTTGCTTTGATGAGCTTCCCTCTAAAGTCTAGTACACACAGGCCGAATGTCAGGCGGTATCGGCCAGTTCAATAGAAACTGACCAACATTCGGCCTGTGTGTACTGACGCCGGTTCAACAGAGTGGCCATTAAGCCGGCTTCTGTTCAAGGGGCATAGCCGAAAAGGGTCTGCAGATTGGCTCCCGATCAGCACTCTCAGCCAATGGCTGGGAGCGCTGACCGGAGTGTTCTGGTGGAGGTGCTGCCCCCCTGTCCGAACACAATAGAACAGCAGGGGAGATCACTGTATTAACATTGCATTGTTAGTACATTGGCTTCAACCTGAGATGTCAGGTTTTTTTTTCATTCAGCCCACTGGGTTGAAAAAAAAAAAAAACTAGCAGCGTGTACGAGACTTTACTTCCAGCTGTGTCTCTAGGATCTGAGAGGGTGCCTTAAGGGGGCTACACACAGATTGATATTATCATACAATGGATTATTCAGTGTGACAAACAAACAAGAAACACAGATCCTTAATTTAATTTATTTAGTGAGCTCTTGTTTGATTTTGGTCAGCCAAGATGATCAGCTGTGGTTGATTATTGATCACATCTGACTGATCGAACAAATATCTTTTTGTTTCAGGAGAACCTATTGTAATTCAGATTGATTGAGTGATCTTTTAATAGAATGTTCACATTTATAGCTGATAGATTGTATTTTTGATCTATAATATCAGTAGATCACAGTGGGAAACACTGTGGTATGTGTTGCATTGTTTGAAACTTTAATCATTGATGAGTTTTTGTTTGTTGTCCCTGAAATTGATCATAAATCACATGTATTCCCACTTTTAGTTTTGGCTTCACATACACTTTATACCACGTGTACTGTCCAAAAAGTTTTTAATTGCCATAGCAAGCCCTCTGGACCCCTCTGACACTTTGCAAATACTAACTTTCTAAAATACTGTATTTGCATAGGTTTAGAAAGGCCCCCAACACATGATCGTGCATAGAACTTGGCTAAGGACTAGGCTATGGGTATTGTAGGAGTTTCAGATGAGCTTTGAGTATGATGGCTGTAAGGACAATCTTGTGCTTTATGGTAGGAAAACTGCAGCAGAAATATTGGTTTTACCACTTTAATCTCAGGTGCTGTTTTAAAATGGCACAGGAAGAGCATCTGTTTTAAATGGCACCTGGACAAGCGAATCTCTTGGATCCATGCAGCTTCTGGGCAGCTGGAGTCCAGCACTAAGCCCAGGAGCCAAAATAATCAGCTCCTGGGCTTTGGATTTTGCTAAATAGTGCTCCATAGGAAAACTTGTAGCAGAGTGCTGTAAACACAATGTAGATTGTATTAACATTGGAAAAATGTGATGTCAATAGTAGAGAAAAAAGGGTAACACGTCCCCAAAAAGTATGTATACTTCACAGGGGTAGACTACAAACGCAAAAAAATTTAAAATGTGCGGAACAATGACATGGCCAAAATAAAAAAAAATCTCTGGAACTCAGAGACTGAAGCAGAAAAAGTCCTGGGGACTTGAGTGGTTAAACAAATATTTACTACAGGTTTACATTAAGAATGAATGGGTAAGTGAACCTGTTTTCACTTAAACATCCAATATGTAGCAGATTTAAAGTAAGCAGAACATTACTTACATAAGATTAGAAGTTTGAAATTAAAACAGGTCCACTTCACTTAATCAACTGCAACATTTTTTTTCCAGTACCCCAAACCACATGAAATGGGTACTGATATTCACTAGTAAAAGAGCAGAGGATGTCCAGCTAAGTTAGCAAATATAGAGAAGCAATCTTCACTTTAGTCCACCCATCATGTCCAAGGAAAAATTCTGCATTAAAATTCTCTGGTATATTGACTATTTAAAGTGAATCTAGCTTCATCTTATTCATTAAAGCACATCTATATCCAAGAACAAAAATGTAATATATTGCAGCTTTCCAGCCCTTAGATGTGGTGGCTGCATTAGTTCTTTTTTTTTTTTTAGCTTTGTTTCCTTAAAGTGATTGTAAATGTTCAACCCATTCAGTTAAGAATAGAAATGAAAGCCAAAACATTTTTGTATAGGTATAAAAATACATTATAAAAACCTTTTTTCCCTTTTTATATGTGCTCACATTCCCTCGGTTCTCAGATGCATAAGAGCTGGGGAAGGTGAAGCAGCAGTGCACCGAACTTCCCAGTGAATGCCTGTGCAGTGGGGGGGGGGGGGGGGTGTCAGGAGAAGTCTGATCATTGGAGGAGATCAGGCTAGTGAACTGACCATGGTGTGTTCTCCAACTTAGTGTGGTCAGTTTTTAATAGGAAAGCAGAGGGACTCTCAGGAACACCAGGGATTTCACATAAAGGAAGATATACAAAGAGAACAGGAGACTTTTTGATACAAGTACATGGCACAGAAGGCAAATATCAGGAGTATAAAGTGTTGGGGTAACAAACGCTTTAAGTTTCACCCGGTCATCCCACCAGTGACTTTCTTTTCTAGGGTGGCAACACTTACTCACCATCATCTATGAATAAGCAGTGCTGTCACCCTAGGACAACATGCCTGCCCCTCACTCTTCTTTATAACATAGGGGTAAGTGTTTGGTAGCCCAACAAGAGAAATTGGAAAAATGCTAACTGATAACAGTCAGCAGAGTCAGAGACCACAGGAAGTTATCAGCCTACAAGATTTCTTGCAGGATCAACAGGGTTTATTGCATTTATCGAACAGATACAACAAAATCATTTTAGTTGTATATAAAACGGACCAAAAGACAGCAAATAACATAATATTCTTTAGGTTTTACACAAATTTGAAGCAGGTCTTAACATTAAGGTTATCAGCCTGTCCCTCCAACTCCCAATGTTAATGACAGCTCGGTCACAGTGCTGGGAGTATGTTTTCAGCACAGAAACTTCACGCCTCAGTCATCCATGGATAAATGTGTGTGGGCATTTAAGGCCACCTTCTTTGCTGTTGCATGTGTGTTATGTGGGAGGCAAGAGGTTGTGAACATTCTCTACACCAGCCTTTCTCAGCCTTTTCAACACCAAGGAACCCTTGAAATAATTCTCTGGTCTTGAGGATCCCCTGCTAAAAATTAAAAATCTACAACTCATGATACATTAGTGTGATGGTCAATGGGAAGGATGCTCCTTACACTTGTGGTCATTGGGAAGAATTACCCCCTTACAGATAGCTAAAAAGATCAATGATGTCACTGGGAATTTATCTGAAAGGTAGAAATTGACCATTGCTCAAGGAACCCCTAGCAACCTTTTGAGTAACCCTAGTTGAGAAACCCTGCTCTACACCCTTAAATCAACTCCAGGGATGGATATACAGTAGATGAATAGAAAGATAGATAGAATAGACTGATTTCTATATACTGATTAGCTATAACATTATGTTAGACTACTCAGTCTTTTTCTGCCGTCACTTTTCTATGTTTCTATAGTCAGACAACAAGGTTAATGTAAAAAAAATATATATATATATAAAAAAAAAAAAATAAATAAATAAAAAGGGGCAGACTCGATGGACTACTCAGTCTTTTTCTGCCGTCACTTTTCTATGTTTCTATGTTTAGACGTCTATATGTTAATATGCAGACACCAGCCAACAATAAGGGGAACAGAGCCTTTTTATCGTTAGATGCTAATAAAGCATTCAATAGCATGGAGTGGGGATATCTTTGGGCTATCTTAGGGAAATTTGGATTTGGTGCCATTTTCATATTGTGGGTATGTCTGCTGTATCAACAGCCACACGCATCCATTAGAGAGGGCGGATTAATTTCAGATTGCTTTTACTTGAGGAGAGGGACCAAACAAGGGTGCCCCCTATCCCCACTGCTATTTGCATTAGCAATAGAACCGTTGGCAGCTAGTGTTAGAGCCCATGACAGAATAGTGGGGTTCAGGTATGGAGATATAAAGGACAAAATACTGCTCTATTCGGACGACATGCTTCTCATGTTGGGAGACACGGATGGTTCCTTAAGAACTGTCATGTCCATTATCATTTAGTTTGACAAATTCTCCGGCCTGGCGATAAATTGGACCAAGTCAGCTCTTCTTCCCCTAGACCAGGGAGCGCATTCGCAACTAGAGACCTATTGTCCAGTACATGTGGTCCAGAAATTTAAATATGCAGGTATAGTTATTTCCCCTCAAATACTGGATTTTTGCTGTCTTAATATAAAACAGTTACTGATTAAATTCACAGATAAAGTTAAGATATGGAATAAACTATCGCTGTCCATAGCAGGTAGGGCTAATTTAATCAAAATGGTGCTGATGCCACAATTACTATATCATCTTCACAATTCTCCAGTAGTGGTCCCCCTTAAAATATTTTGGATAGTTAATACCATTTTTAGATCCTTGTTATGGAAGGGTGACAGCTAGAACTAAACTTGAGCAACTGCAAAAGCCCAAAGACTTGGGGGGGGGGTTGGCACTTCCAAATCCATGGCTATACTATTTGGCCTCCCAGCTTCAACATATACAGTTGTGCTCATAAGTTTACATACCCTGGCAGAATTTATGATATCTTGGCCATTTTTCAGAGAATATGAATGATAACACAAAAACATTTCTTTCACTCATGGTTAGTGTTTGGCTGAAGCCATTTATTATCAATCAACTGTGTTTACTCTTTTTAAATCATAATGACAACAGAAACTACCCAAATGACCCTGATCAAACGTTTACATACCCTGGTGATTTTGGCCTGATAACATGACACAAAGGGGTTTGAATGGCTATTAAAGGTAACAATCCTCACCTGTATTCTGTTTGCTTGTAATTAGTGTGTGTGTGTAAAAGGTCAATGGGTTTAGGGACTCCTGACAGACCCTTGCATCTTTCATCCAGTGCTGCACTGACGTTAGTCATGGGGAAAGCAAAAGAATTATCAAAAGATCTTTGGGAAAAGGTAGTTGAACTGTATAAAACAGGAAAGGGATATAAAAAGATATCCAAGGAATTGAGAATGCCAATCAGCAGTTTTCAAACTCTAATCAAGAAGTGGAAAATGAGGGGATGCAAAGAAAAACCCACAAAAAACTTCAAGTGAAGTACAGGACTCTCTGAAAACAAGTGGTGTGGCTGTTTCAAGATGCACAATAAGGAGGCACTTGAAGAAAGATGGGCCGCATGGTCGAGTAGCCAGAAGAAAGCCATTACTACGCAAATGCCAAACAGCACAGAGACAAGCCTCAAACCCTCTGGCACAAAGTCATTTGGAGTGATGAGACCAAAATGTAGTTTTTTGGCCACAACCATAAACGTTACATTTGGGGAGGAGTCAACAAGGCCTATGATGAAAGGTACACCATTCCTACTGTGAAACGTGGAGGTGGATCGCTGATGTTTTGAGGGATGTGTGAGCTACAAAGGCACAGAAAACTTGGTCAAAATTGATGGCAAGATGAATGCAGTATGTTATCAAAAAATGCTGGAGGAACATTTGCATTCATCAGCCAGGAAGCTGCGCATGGGACGTACTTGGACATTCCAACATGACAATGATCCAAAACACAAGGCCAAGTCGACTTGTCATTGGCTACAGCAGAATAAAGTGAAAGTTCTGGAGTGGCCATCTCAGTCTCCTGACCTCAATATCATTGAGCCACTCTGGGGAGATCTCAAACATGCAGTTCATGCAAGACAGCCCAAGAATTTCCAGAAACTGGAGGCTTTTTGCCAAGAGGAATGGGCAGCTTTACCATCTGAGAAGATAATGAGCCTCATCCACAAAAGACTTCAAGCTGTCATTGATGTTAAAAGGGGCAATACACGGTATTAAGAAGTGGGGTGTGTAAACTTTTGATCAGGGTCATTTGGGTAGTTTCTGTTGTCATTATGATTTAAACATAGTTGATTGATAATAAATGGCTTCAGCCAAACGCTGACCATGAGTGAAAAAAAAGTTTTTGTGCTATTCATATTCTCTGAAAAATGACCAAGAAATCATAAATTCAGCCAGGGTATGTAAACTTATGAGCACAACTGTAATAGGGGGTATGACACAGGAAACAGTCAATACAGCACTGGCCATAATGTTACACTGTACCGGGGCATCCTTGTTGCCAGAGGGATTGAAGGCACAACTGTTCTCTAAGCTTAACAAGCTGTTTCCAACTGCTTATTGCAGAAGATATGGGACAAAACCAAACAATTACAGGGAGTGCAGGGCTATACCACGTATAGTCCAATTTGGGACAATCACACCTATCCTGAACGCTTAAAGTTGCAACACGCCACTAGGTGGCGCATGCTTGGTATAACCCATCTGAAACAGATCTTTGACAATGGGGCTTTATTGTCCTTTGTACAATTGCAGTATAGATATAAAGTTCCGCATAACATGCTCTTTTACTATATGCAACTAAAACATGCCATTAAAGCTCAGAGGTCTCTGGATAGTCCTGCACTCTCCAGCACACTGGTGTTCTCACTACTGCAAAAGGCCTCCTCAACCAATGGATTTATTTCCAGTTGTTATGCCTCCCAATTGGGTATGTGCTTAGAAAAATATCCCAGCTCCGCTTGTGAGAAATGGGAAATAGATATAGGAGAGATACAAGGAGAACTGTGGGATGTCCGACTATGTGGCTTAAGTGTGGCACAAAAAAATGTCCCAGTATATTTTACTGCGGACACACTACACCCCACTTAAGCTCCACAAAATGGGGATACGTCAGGACCCTATATATGGTAGGTGTTCTATCTCATGTGGAGGTGCCCGAAACTCCACTGTTATTGGAGTTCGGTGGTGCCGGCGATTGACGCTGCCCTACAGATTTTAATGCCGCTGGACCCTAAGCATTGTCTTTTGGGCATGCTCGACAGCATCATTCAAGATAAGTACTTGAAGGAGGCTGCGGCGAAGGCATTGTTTCAGGCCCGCAGGCTCATACTTCTACATTAGATCTCTCCAGAACCACCCACGGTCAAAATGTGGCTGGAACAGGTGGGCACGATGCTACGCTATGAAAAGCTTATATGTCAACATAGGGGTAGTCCTCTTAAGTTTGAGAAGATATGGGGAAGCTGGCTAAAATCTCTGAGCTTAGCTCCAACTGATTTAGCAATGCAAAGGCTGCTTATGTGATAAGTGGGTGAATACAACCCGATAATGGTTGGCGGTTGATGGTTCAAATGGGGGAGGTAGCATCCAAGCTGCAAAGTAATTGATGGGGGAACACCATGGTTTAAGTGATATTTCTTGTCAATATATCTGGAACGAATTATGTCTGTTAGTGCCTTAACATATTCTGTGCACTGACTGTATGTACAAGCTGTTGACATCTCAATAAACTTGATTTCTGATTTAAAAGATATAACATTATGATCACTGACAAGTAAACTAAAACATTAATTATCTTGTTACAACGGCATCTGAAAGTGAGTGGAATATATTAGGCAGCAAGTGAACATGTTGTCCCTGAAGTTGATGTGTTGAAAGCAGAAACAATGGGCAAGTGTAATAATTTGAGCGACTTTGACAAGGACCACATCGTGATGGCTAGACAACTGCGTCAGAGCAACTCCAGAACTGCAGCCCTCTGGGGATGTTCTCAGTCTGCAGTAGTCAGAACCTACCAAAAGTGGTCCAAAGAGGGAAAACTGACGAACCAGTGACACGGTCATGGGCGAACAAGCCTCATTGGTTAATTGCGGTTGCGTATGCCGCAGACAGGTGAGAATGCTCTTGCTGACACATGCCAACAGCCAAAAGCACCTACAAATGTGCATCAGATGTGGACAACAGGGCAATGGAAGAAGGTGGCCTGGTCTGATGAATTCAAGAATGGCTTGAGGAACATAACAATGAGTTTGAGGTGCTGACTTGGCCTCCAAATCCTCCAGATCTTGCAAGAATCCAACTTAACATCTTTGGGATGTGTTAGAAAAACAAGCCCAATCAATGAAGGCCCCACCTCATAACTTCTAGCACTTAAGGAAGGATTCTGGGGAAAAAATGTTCCATGCAGTGGGACTATGCCCACACTGCATGGGTTAACTACTGGTTTTTGCCAAGGGGTGAGGAGAGTGGAGATATACTTACCTAATCCACTGATCCACTAAACACAAGACCAGTCCCTGCTGCCCCTGTCCCCTACACGGTAGCAGTTTTTATATGGACTGTTCCTGACGTCATCATGCCCATAGACCGGGTCTGGACGTAAGGATGGCAGGGACAGGTCATCTCTGGACGTGGGGGGAGTGGTGTTCTCCGGAGTATTGAAGGATTAGGTAGGTATAGCCTTTCAGTGCGCCCCTAGACAAAATGAGCAGTTAACCCATGCAGTGCTTGCACAGCCCCACTACATGGGAAAAAAAATCTCAGCATTCTTCTTTAACCACTTGCCTACTGGGCACTTTTACCCCCTTCCTGCCTAAGCCAATTTTCAGCTTTCAGCACTGTTGCACTTTGAATGACAATTGTGTGGTCATGCGACACTGTACCCAAACAAAATTTTTATCATTTTTTTTACACAAATAGAGCTTTCTTTTGGTGGTATTTAATCACCACTGGGTTTTTTATTTTTTTGCGAAATAAATGGATAAAAGAAAACAAAACTTTTTCATGGTTATAAAATTTTGCAAACAGGTAATTTTTCTCCTTCACTGATGTGTGCTGATGAGGCGGCACTGATGCGCATTGATAGACTGCACTGATGAGGCGGCACTGATGGGCACTGATAAGGCAGCACTGGTGGGCACTGATAGGTGACACTGAAGAGGAGGCACTGATTGACAGCACTGATAGGTACTTTTTGGCAGCACTGGAGGGCACTTATTGGCAGCACTGGTGGGCACAGTTTGGCAGCACTAGTGGGCACTGTTGGGACTGCACTGGTAATCAGGACACTGATTTTCATTGTACATGTGCCTTTTAGAGAAGCTGGTTATCAGCTCTCTTCTCCTCTCCTGCTGTCAGCATGAGGAAAGGTGTGCCGATAACCGGCTTCTATTTACACCCGTGATCAGCTGTGATTGGACACAGCTGATCACTTGGTAAAGAGCTGCAGATTGGCTCTTTACCGCATTCTGTGATCAGCGGTTTTCCATGGATACAGTGATCACAGAGCACACTGCCAACCCCCGCAGCGGGCACGATCATGGGAGGCCGTCATATGACGGCCTTCCAGAACTAGCCACCCAAGCTTTAGCTGTCATTGGGCTATAAGTCGTCAAGTGGTTAAACAATCTGCTACTGAAGGCTTGGTGCCAGCAGTTTAATGGAGACCATGCCTCGATGGGTTATGCTGGGTATATATGCACATTGAGAGAGGTGTATAGCATCTATCAAATTAGATAATACAATGTGACTTACAAATATAATATTTATATAATTTTTTGTAAGTGTTTTTTACTTTAATGTAAAAAGTCAGAAACCTCTACAAATTTAAAACACAGAGCAACTAGCCATAGTCCCCTGAAACAGTGCTCTATACAATGTGTATAGATGAATCCATACAACTAAGAATTAAACAGAATGGAGAAACTGTGAGCTGCAAAACGAAAGGAGTATAAGGTGACAGAGTACAAGTATACACTTCCTCTTGCTTTTATCCCCAGGCGGCTACATAATATAGATAGCCCTCGAATATTTACACCGTACCATAATCCATATGAATGGGACAAGAGACAAGTCTAATCCATTCACTAAAGAAATCAGCAGCCCAGACAACCATCGTTATTACTCGCTATTGTTGTCGCGCAAAGAGCGCGGATCCAATGATTATCAACGTCGTTCTATGTCAGCACAGTCTGTTTCTGGTAATATAAGTCTTGTGAAAACTGCACAAATGTTCGAAGTCGAGGCCTCCTCCAGTGAAGGGACTAAGCTTTGCAAATCCTCAGCACTAGTCTAGTTTAGTTACACAAAAGACTTGGCAAAGGATTACAAACCTTTAATGAACCTCCTGTCAGGGGTTAATTGGTTAGCTTTACTTCCCTTTCTTAAACAAATCAAAAGACCTTAAATTCCAAAAATTGCAATCTGTACTGTAATGTTTGACCGGCCTCTTAACAAGAGAGGCCTTTCACAAGAGAATATGGTTTCTTTGTACCCTCCACCGATCTTGCTACTGATAATGTGTGACATTTGTGGCTGGCACCTGGGAATACCAAAATATTCACATTTCAAAAAGAAACCAATAATACACTCAAGCTACAAATCTGTCTTATGATAAACAGGAATAATATTAATAATATAATTATAGAAAACAACAGTCGTACACACAAAACTAATCTATAATACTTAATACTGGGAAACAAAAAAGTATGTCTAAACTCAAGAAAAAAAGTGTAACATATTGCAGTCTACCAGTCCTTAGATATGATGATTGCGTTCATTTTCAAGAACTAAGTGCAGAACAAAATATGTATTGATCTTGCCAGAAACCCAGTGCTCATGTAACTTTCCATGCAATGAGCCAAAATAACAATGTTATTAGCTTTCCCTGCTCTTTTCTGTGCACTACAAAATGGCACCCTTAGGCTACTTTCACACTGGGGCGGGCGGGCAGTAGCGCCACTAATTTCAGCGGAGCTTTTCCGCTATTATAGCGGCGCTATGCGGGCGGGAGCGCAACGCTTTTAACCCACCACAAAGGGCTAAAAAGGGGTTAAAAGTGCTGGTGCGCATTGATTTCAATGGCAGGGGCGGTGGAGGAGCGGTGGATACACGGCTCCCCACACCGCCCCAAAGATGCTGCTTGCAGGACTTTTTTGTAACGTCCTGCAAGTGCATCGCCCCAGTGTGAGAGCACTCAGGCTTTCACATTGGGTTTGATTGGGGGGGATTTTTGAGGCGCTTTATAGGCATTGTTTTTAGCTAAAAAAATGCCTGCAAAGCACCTCAGTGTGAAAGTGGCCTTATATGATGATGATGAGTGTTCTGTAGTCCATATGAAGTGCGGGTGTTCTGTAGTCAAGAGAACAGCCTGGAGTAGTGGTGATGGGTTTTTTTTTTATAGATACACTGCAGTCAGTGAGTGTGGTCACCCTATAACAGGGAGTGTGTTACTGACAGAACTGGCAAGCTACAATATATTACATTTTTTTGGTTTGGGGTTTAGATATGCTTTAAAATTATATTAACCACTTGCCTCCCAAGCCTATTCTTGCACTTCTCTCCTACATGTAAAAAACATCATTTTTTTTGTTAGAAAACTACTTAGAACTCTCAAACATTATATATTTTTTTTAACCAGTTGCCGACCGGCCGACATCATAATACGGTGGCAGGTTGGCACTGCTGTGCAAATTTCCCTAGCTTTACGGCGGCTCGCGCAGCCACAGTTGCAGGTGGGAGCGTGCCGCCACCGGCGCGCTCTCGTGCGTGATCGTGCCCACGGGTCGGACGGACTCCGTGTCTGCCGCCGACCCGCGATCGCCTGTTACAGAGGCAGAACGCAGATCTGCCAATGTAAACACGGCGGATCTCCATTCTGTCAGGGGACATGTAACAGATCTACTGTTCCCAGTGATCGGGAACAGTCAGATCTGTCATGTCTGTTAGCCCAGCCCCCACAAAGTTAGAACACGCTGAGGGAACACAGTTAACCCCTGCCAGTGACATTTATACAGTAATCAGTGGCTATTTTTAGCTCTGATCACTGTTTAAATGTCATTGGTCCCAAAAATGTGTCAAAAGTGTCCGATCTGTCCGCCGCAATATTGCAGCCCCGCTAAAAATTGCAGATCGCTCCCATTACTAGTGAAAAAAAATCCATTCCCAGAGTTTGTAGATGCGATAGCTTTTGTACAACCCAACCAATATACGCCCATTGAGATTTTTTTTACCAAAAATATGTAGAATATATATTGGCCTTAACTCAGTAGGAAATTTGTTTTTTTTTACTTTTTTTTGGGATATGTATTGTAGCAAAAAGTAAAAAAATATTGTTTTTTTTTTTTCAAAATTGACACTCTTTTTTGGTTTATAGCGCAAAAAAGAAAAAGGCAGAGGCGATCACATTCCACCAAAAGAATGCTCTATTTGTGGAAAAAAAAAAGTACATCAATTTTGTTTGGGTACAACGTCACATGAACGCGCAATTTTAAGTTAAAGCGACGCAGTGCCGAATCGCAAAAAATTGCTCTGGTCATTAAGGGGGTAAATCCTATTGGGGCTGAAGTGGTTAAACAGAGACCCCTCTCTTCTCCAAGCTAACAGGGAGACTGTAGAGTGTACTGTCAACTGTTAACTCTTTCCTGTGGAAAGTTCAGGGAAACCTATGCAATCCAAAATGAAAAAACAACTACCTACTGTACATAGCCGAATATACGCATATTCATATATATATATATATATATATATATATATATACAAACATACACACTATATTGTCAAAAGTAGACCTCACAAATGCGCTTCAGGTAGAATGGTCAAACATTCCCATAGACACGCTCCTAAACCTTGTGGACAGCCTCCCCAGGAAATTTGAAGGTGTTATAGTTGCAAAGGGTGGGCCAACTCAGTATTGAACCCTACGGACTAAGACTGGCATGCCATTAAAGTTCATGTGCGTGTAAAGACAGGTGTCACAATACTTTTGACAATATAGTGTACAGTATATATTTATATATGCACTGCACTCATGTGACCCATATTCAGCCAACAGCAGACTAAAGTCCGAAAGTTGGCTGATGTCAATCAGCCAGTCCAGGCTCTGGATAGATCCCAACTTTAATGTCAGGATCCACCCAGATGCCTGACCGGGTGCTGGCTTAGCCTCTAAGTGTGCCGTTGGGAGACTGAGCAAGCCGCTTCTGCCCCCTCAATAGCCCAGGACTCAAGTAAGCACTGGATGGGCAGAACAGAGAGCCGGTGACTGACAGTCTTTGATCACTCAGTTCTCGGTGTAGAGACGGTGGAGGACAGCTGCAGTATCGGATCGCTGCTGCATCCACCTTTCCAGACTTTCCTGTAAACCTTTTGGTGATGATAATCTAATATGTATACTGTACATACTAGAAACCCCTGAGGGATTTCAGGCTTGCAAAGATGCATATGGCAGTTCAATATTAGGAAATCTTCTCATTTATTTGCCTTTGGCAGAGGAGTTGCTATATATTATAGTGACTTACCATAGATATCAGCTACTGGTAATCTATATAGGAGGTAGGTGTTAATGTTTATAAAGTAGCTGACTAGATTATATAGCATGGGGTACCCAGGGTAGAAGGAAAGCTACACTATTTGGGTGAAACTTGCATGGCACTGACCTAGCTGCCATAGGGCTTTAAATCTAGGGATGGTGCAGACAACTGACATGGTCATCTATACTTGGCAGGTAGGTAATAGGACTCTCCTGCAATCCTTTGCTTGTGTCAGTTGTACATATTAAGGAATCGTAATTTTATTTATGTTGATCGCTGATAAAAATGATGAAAAATAACTGATGAAAAATAAACAGATTCATTTATTTGTTCCTGCCCCCAATCCATCCTTTGCTCATTGCCTAGACCACATACCTTCATCACTGTGCTATATGTTTTCTGCTGCACTACTGGCATGGTTATATCCTCTTAGTCCTCTCCATAAATTTAGCAGAAACTTGTGCTTAAAGTAGAACTATAGGCAACACTTTTTATTTTTATTTTGGATAGAGTACGAGAAGGTTATAGCCCCTGTCACTTTATTTTTTGCCATCCCTGCCCCATTTCTGAGATTTTCCTTTATTTCCTGTCCCATAGCCAAACAGGAAGTTCGAGGAAATATCTGCAAATTAAGGGAATCCATTGCCCCAGGCCCTCAGAACTAGTGACCCCACTGGAAAATGTCAAGGTGGGTCTCAAACAGGAAGGGGCATGGCCTTGACAGGAAGGGTGGACCATATTTAAATTAGGGGGTGCACAAGTTTAGTCAGGCCTAGGGCAGCACAAAATTTAAATACAGCACGGGTATAAATGTTTGTTTTATTAGATTCCCACACTTCACTTTTAAGCAATAAAGCTTGGTCACTAACCTGCCACAGTCTGTTCAAACAATGAAGGAGAAGCAGCACACTAATGAGGTCAACACTCTGCGCTTTTCTTCTGAAAGCATGTTCAAACTAAAGAGCATTAAAGGCTGACTGGATCAGAGTGCTTAACTTCTTTCTCCCTCAGTACGAATACTGCTGTGCAGCAGATTATTAACTTTCTGCAAAGAAAAGTATTGAATAGAGTTGAGCGGACACCTGGATGTTCGGATTCGGAGGGTTCGGCCGAAATTCGCGAAAAAGTTTGAGTTCGGCCCTGAACTTGACCCCGAACCCCATTGAAGTCAATGGTGACCCGAACTTTTGGGCACTAAAATGGCCCTAAAAAAGTCCTGGAAAGGGCTAGAGGGCTGCAAAAGGAAGCAAACGAGTAGGACAAGTGCCATGCAAACAAATGTGGATAGGGAAAATACTTAAAATCACATTAAAAAAATAAAAAATGGAGGAGGAGGTGGATGTGGAATAGGAGGTTCAGGAGGCCTCAAAAAAAGAATAAGTTCACTTAAGTATACCAATGGCTGTGTGAGGCCGGTATAAATGTCTATTCTGCACAAGGTACAGACAAGTCTTGTGGGATCCATGCCTGGTTCATTTTAATAAACGTTAGCTTGTCCATGTTGGCTGTGGACAGGCAGCTGCGCTTGTCTGTGATAACGCCCCCTGCCGTGCTAAACACACGTTCAGACAATACACTGGCTGCAGGGCAGGCCAGCACCTCCAAGGCATAAAGGGCAAGCTCAGGCCATGTGCCCAATTTGGAGACCCAGAAGTTGAATGGGACAGACCCATCAGTCAGTACGTGTAGGCGTGTGCACACATACTGTTCCACCATGTTGCTGAAATGCTGCCTCCTGCTAAGACGTTGCCTATCAGCTGGTGGTACTGTTTGTTGTGGCGTGCTGCTAACAAAGCTTTTCCACATTTCGGCCATGCGAACCCTGCCTTCTGAGGTGCTGGCGGTGCCACAGCTGCATTGGCGACCTCTTCCTCCTCCTTTGCCTTCGCCTTGTGCTTCCACTGAGCCCCCGGTGTCATTTGGGAATGCCCTCAGCACTGCGTCTACCAGCGTGCGCTTGTAGTCGCGCATCTTCTGATCACACTCCAGTGAGCGAATTAAGGACGGCACGTTGTCCTTGTAATGGGGATCCAGCAGGGTGGCCATCCAGTAATCAGCACAAGTTACAATGAGGGCAACTCGGCTGTCACTGCGCAGGCACTGCAGCATGTAGTTGCTCATGTGTGCCAGGTTGTCCAGAGGCAAAGACAAGCTGTCCTCTGTGGGAGGTGTATCATCTGTGACCTCCGTATTCCCCCAGCCACGCTCCAGTGATGCCCACAAGCTGCGTTGGGTGCCACCCTGCTGTGAACACGGTTCCTCCTCCTCCTCGTCCTCCTCATCATCCAGAACTGTGCCCTGGCTTGAATTTTTTTTTAGCTGGCCTATGCTTACCCTTCAAGCCACTTGTGAATGACTGGCCTGATAACTGTGGAAATGACTCCTCTTCCTCCTCCTCTTCCTCCTGTGCCACATCCTCTTCCATCATTGCACTGGCCATGTTGGTGGAGTACTCGAAACACCGCAATATGGTACACAGGTCTCGCATGGAGGCCCACTCGTTGGTGGTAAAGTGGTGCTGTTCCGCAGAGCGACTGACCCGTGAGTGCTGCAGCTGAAACTCCACTATTGCCTGCTGCTGCTCGCACAGTCTCTCCAGCATGTGCAAGGTGGACCTTGCCACAGATGGCGTTGCGCAGTGCACACTTGATCTTGTCCCCGACTTGTTTTGCAGGGAAGGGATGGCTCGTCTGGAAAAGTAGTGGCGGCTTGGAACCACGTACTGTGGGACAGCCACCGCCATCAGATTTTTAAAACTGTCCGTGTCCACCAGACGGATTGACAGCTGGCACTGTAGAGGTAGAGGAAGAGGCCGAGGCAGCAGCAGAAGAGGAAGCAGGAGGAGCCCGAGACCTTTCTTTGATTTTGAGGTGCTTATTCCACTGCAGCTCGTGCTTTGCATGTAGATGCCTGGTCATGCAGGTTGTGCTCAGGTTTAGAACATTTATGCCTCGCTTCAGGCTCTGATTGCACAGCGTGCCAACCACTTGTGTCTTGTCATCAGCACAATGTCTGAAGAACTGCCATGCCAGGGAACGCCTTTGAGCTGCCTTTGGTGTGCTAGGTCCCTGGGTGTGGTGGGTAGTAGCAGGCATACTGTCTAGAGGACGGTCGCTCCGCTTTTGCAAGCTGCTTCCTCTTTTGCTGTGCTGGTGCCTCTGTGCGACCACCACCTCTTTCTCCAAACTGCACACGTCACTCGCATGACCTTCATTCCATGTGGGGTCTAGGACCTCATCATCCTACACATCATATTCCACCCACTCTTCACCACTGCCCTTCTTGTCAGTTTGCACACTGTAGAAAGCCGCATCAGTTTCGTCATCATCAGAGACGTGCTGCGGTGGTGTTTCCATGTCCTCATCCTGAAACAGAAGTGGTTGGGCATCGGTGCACTCAATGTCTTCCACTTCTGGGGCAGGGCTATGTGGATGGCCCACGGAAAGCACACCAGCAGAGTCATCAAAAAGCATAAGGGACTGCTGCATGACTTGGGGCTCAGACTGCTTGGCTGATTTACAAGGGGCTGAGGTGAAACACAGATGGCCATGGGGTTCATGTGCCAACTCTGAGCTTTCAGCAAGGGATCGGGTGGGAGACAATGTGAAGGAACTGGAGGCATTGTCAGCCACCCAATCTACTATCGCCAGTACTTGCTCTGGCCTCACCATTCGTTGAGCGGCTTTTGGGCCTACCATATAATGTTGAAGGTTCTGTCGGCTACTTGCACCTGAGGAAGGTGTTTCACTTGTGCGTGTAGCTGGCACAGATTGACCACGTCCTCTCCTTGCAACAGTAGCTTCACTAACACCACCAACACCACGACCACGTCCCTTATTTGAAGCTCTCCTCATTCTGGACGCAAATGTACTATTTAGCACAAATTTATATTATTTTTTAAACCGGCAATGTGCATTTTTGTGCAAGAAATGCACAGCAAGGTGCAAATGTACTATGTAGCACTATTTATTAATAATAAAAAAAAAGAATAATAAATTATTATTCTTTTTTTTTTTTAAACCAGCAATGTAGACACACTTTTTAATTTTGTGCAAGAAATGCACCGCAAGGTGCAAATGTACTATGTAGCACTATTTATTAATAATAATAAAAAAAAGAATAATAAATTATTATTCTTTTTTTTTTTTTAAAGCAGTAATGTAGACGCATTTTTTATTTTTGTGCAAGAAATGCACCGCTGGCCGCAAATGTAGTATTTAGAATATTTTTTTTTTAAACCAGCAATGTAGACGCACTTTTTATTTTTGTGCAAGAAATGCACCGCTGGCCGCAAATGTAGTATTTAGAATATTTTTTTTTTTTAAACCAGCAATGTAGACGCACTTTTTATTTTTGTGCAAGAAATGCACATCAAGGTGCAAATGTACTAGGTAGCACTATTTATTAATAATAAAAAAAAGAATAATAAATTATTATTTTTTTTTTTTAAAACCAACAATGTAGACGCACTTTTTATTTTTGAGCAAGAAATGCACCGCTGGCCACAAATGTAGTATTTAGAATTTTTTTTTTAAACCAGCAATGTAGACACACTTTTTAATTTTGTGCAAGAAATGCCCCGCTGGCCACAAATGTAATATTTTGCACAAAAAAAAAAAAAAATGAATTTGTCTAACTGCAATGTAAAAGCAGTATTTAAATATGCCAAAATGTTGCCAACTGAACTAACAGAACACAATTAAAGTAGTGTCGCTGACACACAAGCAGTTGCAAGTGCACTGCACTTGCAAAAATGGCTGCAAACGCCCACCTAACAAACAGAAAAATTGCTTAGGTTTTATATGAGGTACTTTGCTTAGCAAACAAAATGTACTCTAGCAAACAAAAATCTCCTCTAGCACCCACCCACCAATAAATCGCTGTTTTTAACAGATTTTCGAAAGCTAATCTGTCCCTCACACCAGCAGCAGCATCATCTCCCTATACTAGTATGAGATGATGTGACATGCAGCACTACGTGACTCCAGCTTATATAGAGACCGGGTCACATGATGCACTGGCGAATCACAACCATGCCATTAGTAGGCATGGCTGTGATGGCTTCTAAGGGCAAATGAGTGAAACACTTGTTGATTGGCTGCCCTGCAGCTATAAAAAGGCGCATAAAAAATCTGAACTCGGACTTTTTCTCAAATGTCCAGGTTCGGGACATGGACACCCTAAAGTCCGGTACGAACCAGAACTTTACAGTTCGGGTTCGCTCAACTCTAGTATTGAAGCAAATTCCAGCACAGCATTGCAATCGCACAGCGTCCATGCAATTTTCTGCAGGTGTCAAAGTTATCTTAACAATACCCTGAAACACATTACAAAACACAGTGTGACTGCCAGAACATTATATGATGTATAGGTCCCTTGTTTGCACAACCAGGACTCATATTTTATCTTTCTAATTTGCAACAAGTGTATGGAGATGTTTATGGAGATGCAATGGAGATTGTGACACTGGAATAAATAAATTTATATTTTTATAATAATTATATTTTGTACTTTTACTGCTGCCATGAAAACCTAAGAGGGGGAACCTCCCATTGTCCAAGTGGTTAAACACTTCCTATATTGATGGTGTGTTTTGAGGAAGAAGAGAGTGTGATTGGTTAGCCACCATCATACCTGTGCCACCCCAACCAGACCATGGATGCTGTTCAAAAATACAATTAACATAGATCATTTTATTTTTATTTTCCTCTGTATTATAATAATGTCAAATTTAACTTGGTAAAATGTAAAATTGAGCTTCCAATCGATGATATAATCTAATATCTCCTGCTTTAGGCTTTTTTCATTTTGCCATGTCATATTGTAACTGTAACCACAATACAAATTTTTAAATGTTGAAAAAAGTATGTTCAGCAGCATTTAGTTTAAAATTCTATAAAAAGAAATAAAAAATCAAAGTCAACTTAAAAAAAAAAGAGAAAACAAACTTTTTATCCTTTGTTTCAGTCATAATCAAGCGACTAAACAAATGAAGAAGTAAAGCAATATTATAAATGATTCCCTGAACTTAACTATAGGTGACTATCAAATTTCTGAATGAAAACAGAAAAAAGGGGAATTAATTAAAATGATTAATTCATATTAATAAAATTATAATTAATTATATAACAAAATAACATAATAATATATTAAAGTGTTACTAAACCCACACCAGTAAAATCAGTAAA